>ML741842.1:0-42034 GCA_009193525.1 Aspergillus sergii | reverse complement strand
CCCTCATCCTTTATTGAGAGTTCTTCATTGGCCTAACGTTTAATGGAAACTAGCCTGGGTGCGTCGATGGCTGCAATCTCCGCGGCTCAGCTTTCTGCCACATACAACAATATTACCGTCTACACATTTGGTGAACCTCGAACTGGTAACCAGGCCTACGCGTCATATGTTGATGAGACTTTCCAAGCTACAAACCCGGATGCAACAAAGTTCTATCGCGTTACGCACACGAACGATGGTATTCCCAACCTGCCTCCTACTTCGCAGGGTTACGTTCACCACGGTACAGAATACTGGAGTGTGGAGCCCTACGGGCCCCAGAACATGTATCTCTGTCTGGGAGATGAAGTTCAATGCTGCGAAGCGCAAGGAGGACAAGGAGTTAATGACGCGCATGTTACCTACTTTGGAATGGCAAGCGGAGCCTGTACATGGTAGGAGCAGTTTTAACCAACCTGTAAGATGATAGATACACAGACTATGTTTGGAGTGCTGGTTGTGCGAAGCAATTAAGCTAAAGGAAATAAAATATCGATAGGACTCCCATGAGGATAGGTAAGAGCCTTCATCCATGGACCTTCACTTGCTGGAAGGGAGCCTCTGCATGAAATACCTTTATCTTGATAATATTTTTCTCGTACGTAATAAACCACTACTTGACCTGCTTCGCCAGTCCAACGCTTCAGTTCGACCATAATCTTGTCCCTGGTTTTTGCATTTGGATAACGACTTAATCTGAAGTTGAGTTAGAATTAGTGGTCGTTCTGGGCATGTAGGGTTAGGATTTTATTGATGTACTCGGGGGTGGGTCGAACCGCCGAAACCTGGAATGATTTACCAATGGTGCCACTTGCTAGAGTAAATTAAGGTAGAAAATGCAAAAGGAAAACATTAAGAAAATAGAAGAATAAAAGAGAAAGGAACATCATGGATACTTTGACCCCTTTTAAAACCCACCATTGGAAAAGGACTAGACTCTTTAGATGTGTAGGAACGGCTGAAACGACGGGATACAATATAGCAGGAATATCAGCACTTAGTCCGTATGGTGGGGCTGGTCCTGCCAGCAGCATGCTTAACAAGTCTTAATCTAGACCCTGCAGAACATTGGTGGGCCCTATAGCATTTAGTCGTTTCGTGTCTATTACGCCTAACATGCCTTTCCCAGGAATTAGCCCGTCATCTTCCGCAGCTTCACCGCTGCAGGATCAGGCTAGCTTCGGCCTGAATGGGCCAACAGGGAAACGTCGCAATTATGTGGCGGCGGCTTGACTTCTTGATATGAGAGTAACAGGGACTGCGTCGCGGGTCTGAAGCCAATCTTATTCTAGTGTTGCTTTGTCTCTGTTATCGGCCCGAAGCCCGCGCGGTTAAAGCCCGGATACATCAGCCTGAAGCCATTCTGCTGATTTTGGACTAGGCTTAATATTAATCAAGAAGATATTTGAAGGTGTATTCCCTCGCTAGATTTTGAATTGCCAAGTCAACAGCTACTATCGCATTCATATAAGCTTTTTACATCCAAGCTCTAGACATGGTTCATCTCAAGTCTCTCGCAGGCATTCTCCTGTACACCTCGCTCTGCATTGCTAGCAGTCAACAAGCCCCTGCAAGCATCAACAATGCTTTCGTAGCCAAGGGCAAGAAGTACTTTGGCACCTGTGCGGATCAGGGCACATTGTCTGATGGCACCAATTCGGGCATTATCAAAGCTGATTTTGGCCAACTGACTCCAGAGAATAGCATGAAGTGGGATGCTACGGAGCGTGAGTATAAATGACACACTCTTATCAACAGAGTATTCTCTGACCATATCTCTAGCATCGCAGGGCAAGTTCAGCTTTAGCGGAGCGGATTACTTGGTAGGTATCTATTGGAATCGTATACGGCATAGAATTGCTGACTAGGCATAGGTAAACTATGCTGCCACAAACAATAAGTTGATCCGTGGACACACCCTGGGTATGTTGCAGACCCACCAGCGCTTGTATGCAGATAAACTCATAGATATAGTGTGGCATTCCCAACTCCCATCATGGGTTCAGGGCATTACAGACAAGAATACGTTGACTTCCGTTTTGAAGAACCATATCACAACTATCATGAAACGTTACAAGGGCAAGGTTTATGCCTGGGTAGGTGAGAGTCTTTTGGACTTGGAGTTCCCACTGACGCCTATAGGATGTGGTCAATGAGATCTTCAATGAAGACGGCACATTGCGACCCAGCGTGTTCTACAAAGTCCTTGGGGAGGACTTTGTTCGTATTGCGTTTGAAGCGGCTCGTGCGGCTGACCCCCAAGCCAAACTTTACATCAACGACTATAAGTAATGATATTGGAGAGCAAAGCTTCCAGTAGCCTCGGCTGACACTTCATAGCCTCGATTCTGCCAACTACGGCAAGACCACAGGTCTGGCTAATCATGTTAAGAAATGGATCGCCCAAGGCATCCCTATTGATGGGATTGGTGAGTGATGATGCCTTCACTCAATCGTGTTCTTACTGACATCCCCGAGGTTCCCAAACCCATCTTAGGTAAGAACTACGGCCGCATTGTCCGAAATATACTAATGATGTCTTTAGTGCTGGTGGTTCTTCTAGTGTCAAAGGATAAGTCTCACAAGCCCACTCCCCAACAATAGGACTAACATACCCAAACTGCATTAAACGTACTTGCCGCCTCCGGCGTATCTGAAGTCGCTATCACTGAGCTGGATATTGCTGGAGCTAGCTCTAACGATTATGTGAACGTAAGTCGCGGAATTGTGCATTACCCGGATATGTCTAAATGGACACAGGTTGTGGAGGCCTGTTTGCAAGTCTCAAAGTGTGTTGGAATTACTGTTTGGGGTGTTTCTGACAAGGTTTGTGTGCCATACTTTACGAATCGATGCAAGAGACTTATTTTCCTCAGAACTCTTGGCGTTCAGCCGAAAGCCCATTGCTTTTCGATGGCAATTACCAACCGAAATCCGCCTACAACGCCATTCTCAACGCCTTGTAAGTGCGTTACCCTGTTATAATAGGGGTTTAGCTCCTAGACCTGTCGTCTGGTCGCCTATTTGTACACGAGGTTGAATCTGGGAGAAACCAGCACAACGCTTCAAGTGATATCTATCATTGCTCCTGGATATTGACATTCCTAACTCTTTGGCTCATTGTTGTTATCCAATCACTGCAAGAAGAAATATGAAAGTGTCATACATAATCATATATTTGTGTTGAGGTTAGATAGTTTAGCTTTTTCTGCCTGTAGGAGTAGAGATTTTAACTAGGACAGACCAGACCCTCACACCCAGCGAGGTGTTTCTGGTCCAACGTCAGTTATAGGATGGCCACGGAAGCGACACAAATTAGCAAAGTACATCATATCACCTCCCAAGCGGAACACAATCGATCGTAACTGCAGCGGTGTGGCATGGATTTCTCCTGCTACAGATCTTTAGAATTCTGCGAGGATGAACGAACTAGACTCATGAAGGCGTATAAACCCCACTCCTTGATATAAATCCATTAGTTCTCTCTCTCTCTCTCTCTTATTTTTATTTATATTATTTCTAATATATTTTAAATTTTTTTTTTAAATATTCTGAGAAATTATAGCAACATAATTATTTACAAATGACGATTATCAGAATATCCAGATTATTTCTATGATCTATCCCTGTCAGTCTCGGTCAGGATGTTGTGTACCCGGGTACTCTTTCACATTTCTGGCGGCTTTCGACTATGTGGTATGTGTCTCTTCATAGGGTCATTTGAAACTAATCCTAACAGCTAGACGACGATGTAGTGTGTGTATCTACCGGTCAACTGGTACGCTCCCTAGGCTCTTTCTGGAGAGTGGCAATCACTTCGACAATTGTACAGAGTAAATTGCGCTTGGGCTTCGCAGATGTCTTGGCTTATACGAGATAAATAGAGAGTAACATCTTTCAAGCATATTCTCGGTAAACAGAGGATGCTACGGAGGACATCCAAAGCCATATTGGTGGGGTACTTTGCTGCACCGCGCGGTGAGACATACGAGGATCTCACATCGGACGTAAATGGTCGGCTTGGCATTTCGGAGATGGATGGTTATTGTGCCATATCTTGCCATTTCGCGCACCGCGTGAATTTATGCAATCGGAGATAATTTGTACACTGAATAAAAGTCTTTTTGACTGTTGGTTTTCTTCCTTGTTTTTCTTTCCACCATTCTGGATATAGCTACGCCTTCCGACCAGACACCATGCGCAGTTCCGGTACGTAGCCCTTTTCTTTCATCTCCACTACCAGCCGATCTAAAAACGCGAAATATTCTTCTGGGGTGTTCGCAACACCTGGAATTCCCTGGTCTACTCCAGTTAGCGTACATTCGTGCAAGCAACAGAAGAAATATTTACCTCCCATCAGCCTCGCCAAATGGCGAAAACTCTCCACCCACAGCTCTGCCGACCTATCGCGGTGGGCAGGGTCTTTAACCTTAGCGCCATATGGCAGAGGGTATCGGACCGTCGTCACATCTTCGAACCCGAGCTCCTTCAGCAGCGGCTCCAGTTTATCGGCGAGATGGATGTCCATGCCGTTCCCCTCCGTCGCCCATACCTGCACCAACCCCAGTAGACGCTGTTGGGGGTGAGTGTCCCAGAACTCCGGGCGGAGCCATTGACATTCGACGAGTTGAATAGTGCCACCGGGTCTTAATAACGCTTGCAAATTTCGTACAACTTGGGGCCACTCGTCCTTTTTCAGAGCCCATACTAGCAACCTCTGATGAATAATATCGAAAGAGCCTTCCCAATTCCAGCCCGACGGGAAAGGCTGCCGTATGTCGTGGTAGCGAAAGTCAATATCTACGCTGTCGTTGAATAGATGGGACGCGATATCCACGCCGTGCAGATCCCAGGAGTGTTCCGGATACCGCTTGGCCATGTCGTGCAACCAGACCCCTACATTGTTCAGCCTAGTCCATGATTTACAAGCTGGCTACGTACCATCCGCACATCCACTATCGAGAATTCGCAGTGGACGCCCTGTTGACGGTGGCAGAGTGAAGCCAAAATAGGCCTCGTCCGAGGCGGCTGCAAAATGACGATGCTGACGTTGGAGACGATCCGCCTCGGTGACATGGTGAGGCAAAAGATAACTGCCTTCCGTGCCCGTGAAAACCTCCGTCTGGGTGCTCATGGTTGAGAAATATTATTATTTTTATTTTCTTATGATGTTAGGATCTGAACTCTCCGTTGGAAAAACAGAAGGCATGCCATGTTTACTAATGATACGGGGAGGGGTTTTGGTGAAAAAACGTGACCAGGCTTACGCTACGGACTCTAGTGCAATTTATGACCTTCGGGTGGGCGATGCGCCCTCTTTAAATAGTAGGAAATTATAATCTCTCGGAGATCCGTGGTCATACCCACCTTTCTCCGGGAGATCATACTCAACTCTCCTCCGGTGGCCCTGGACTTGAATCACCTCGGAATACTTCATTTGTATGTCAGTTTCGCCATGCTCGGAGGCCAGCAAATTCTCTCCGCGCGCATATTAGAATGGCCTGCTCGCACCAGAGCGGCCTCTGTGCCGCTCTCACCTCTCCAGGATGAGATTTTTCCTGCTGTTCGGACAGTACCTCCTCCTTAATTGATGACCGCCAGGATGGCGAATACTTCACTCTCTGAGGCCTCGAGATACGGTTGCGGGCCACCAGGGCTTTGTCAAGCGGAATCAGCTATAATACCTCCCGACCGCCGACGTGGCTCACCAGCATGCTGGTCAATCCCCGCAGGAGTATACACGGCTCGTGAGCTGGTTCGACGCTTCGCTCCCTTACTAGATACAGTTGTGCATCATCTGGGCCCTGATCCGCCCAATACAAAGCCCGCACGCATTGTCCTGCTAGACAACGTCGCCGCCAATCTATCCACGGACACGCGGGAGTCTTCACTACCCTTGTACGATCTCTCAGACATCAGCCGCCGCGAGGTTAGAGACCAAGCCCGCCGGATAGGTCAGGTACTTGTCCAGTGGGCGCGCGAATACACTGACGAGCCATATGACCCGGACCTATACCTGCGCGGTCCCGGCGATGGCCATCTTCTCCTTCAGTCCAGTCTAGCATTGATGTATTCCCGTTGCTCCCGGCCACATCATATGCAACTTCTCAGTGAATACATGCGCCAGATGGTCGTTCTACGCGACGCACTGCTTCCCTTCCAAAACTTTTACGCAGTGCCGATCCCAGTCGACGGCCGCGCACGCGGCATTCGCCACCTCGAAGCTCCACGGGAAAGGTTTCTCACCACCGTGTTCGCCGGACACATCACACAGGCCTCCGTCGTGTCCTTAGCCCGGGCAGTGCTCGCCCCGGACCTTCCCGTCACAATGACGGGCGGGTACGGCTTCCAGTACACGCATGGTCTGATACTTCCTGCCATACTGGCAGGCGGGGTGGTGCCATACCATTTGTTGCGATATGTGCCCTCTAAAATGGACTCATCAGCAATGGAGGTCCTCTTCGACTACCATTTCCCCGATTACCATGAGGCGCCGCGCGATGACATACTGGCAGGACCGCCGACGATATTAACACGCTATCCAATCGACCTTCCGAATAGAAAGGAGGAGCTTCAGACAGCCGGCATAGGGCTTCAAGCGGGGTCCTCCATGTCAGCCGTCCGGGGCCTCGAGCTGCGTCTGGAGTTCAAGAATGGCGACACGGCAAGGGTTGACGTCGGACAAATCGCCCGCGGACTGCGGCACTCGTACGAGGCACTCGAAGAAACACGCGATAGTACGACAAACCATACTGTTTTCTTGCACTCGGCGTCTGAGATACTCATCCAACCTGGATGGGGACTGAGCACAGCCAAGATGGCTGGATTTCATGTCATACCCGTCGACGATCCGACGATTGCCCTAGCTCTATTGGGGAAGTTGTACCCTCGAAACGTGATCCTCCTGCCAAACGATGAGCAACTAGGACAAACAGATGATGTTGGGGAGGACTCGGAAGCGAAATTTGTCATTTGGGGAGGCTTCAAAAGGGGCGGACTTAAGGGTGTGTTTTAACATGTACAAAATTCATTCCTTTACACTGTCTTTTATCATCTTCATGCTCCTCTCGGCTTCCCTCCTTGTCTTTTCTCTTCACTTGTCATTTTACATATACTTGGTGGCGTGCTTTACTTTTCTTGCATGTCCAGATTCTCTTCCGACATTGATACCAATCACACATAGCCCAGAACCACATTATAGATCAAACCAAGGACATATTAACGTACCATCCTCCACCTACACGTAACCCACGTCTAACGCCACCAAGAGTAGACTCAATCCTGTCTCATAATATTCTAGAAACCACAAACAAAAACATATAAGACAGAGCGAACCACACAAGCCACCTATACCCAAAGGACTATATCACTGCCAAGTCCCATAAACTCCCCATCTCGCCTACCATATCTTGGGCCGGAAAGTCGAGCTGCGCTTTTGGCCCGCACCCAGGCTGGGCTTTGGCGGTGGAGATCTTGCCTGCGATTGTTTTGTATACCTCGGTGAATTCCCTGTAGAGAAATAGCCTTCCAAGGATGGTGGGCTGGTTGCTTACCGGGGTTGTTCGGTGTGCGTAGAGAAGAGTTTTGTGGGTGGAGAAATAAGGAGAGCAAGTGATTCAGGTTGAGAAGAAGAAATAGGAAGGATTTTAGAGGTATGCTCGAAGAGGAAGTAAGGGAATTCAGTGGCGTATGGGTTAACATCCTAAATTATTTAGTGATTAATGGATTACAGTAGAACCAAGTTAAAAGCAACTTTATGTACATAACCTGACATCCATAATCCACCCTCTATAGTGGTTTAGCCCTGCTAGTCTTCACCGAAGGCAGGAAAACCTTTGACTAAAAGGCTAACAGAGAAGCATCGGTCCGCCAGCAGTGATCGAGAAGCCAAAGGCAAAGGTGTGTAGCTCGCCATAATTAAGGTATCGTACAAATGGAGTCTGTGTTTGCTACCGCTGCCTTTGCCCTTTTTTCGGACCTTCGTAGGCTCCCTCGTTGGTATTGTAAGAGAAGCGGCAGGTTTGAAGGGAGGCAATTCTCGGCAGCTGCCTTAACCACATCATCGGGTATTGGAAGGTTGTTGTTTTCTCGATAGTTTAAGAGAAACTGCAAGTTTTGCGGCCAGCTACCTATAGCCGCGGCCTTGATCACATCATCAGTGATTGGTAGGCTGTTTTGTCGATAGTTTAGAAGAGCCTGCAGGGTATCAGGCCCGTCACACATAGCTGCTGCCTTGACCACATCCTCAGTGATGGGTAGGTCCTCTCCACGGTATTCCAAGAGAAGCTCCAGGACTTCACATCCCGAGTGAGTATTTACCCGTACTTGGCGATTCCTTGCAGCTGCCTTGACCACATCTTCGGAGATTGGAAGACTCTCTCCTCGGTGTTGGATAAGTAATTCCATAACGCGTCGTGACGCGTTTGCCGCTGCTGCCTTGACCACGTTTTCAGTGATTGGCAGACTTTCTCCTTGGTGTTGAATAAGTAATTCTAAATATTCCACAGCATTTTTTGACGATACTGCTGCCTTGACCACATCCTCAGAGATTGGTAGGTCTTCTCCGCGGTGCTCCAAGAGAAGCTTCAGTATTTTATATCCCAAAGGTTGACCCGTTAAGGTATCCCTTACTGCGGCCTTGAGCACATCTTCGGAAATCGGTAGACTATCTCCTCGGCAGTGAGTAAGGTATTTTATGAATTCATATCCACTGTTCCCACCGCCTGCTGCCGCTGCCTTGATTACATCTTCAGAGATAGGTAAACTCTCTCCTTGATGTTGGATAAGATATTCCATAAATCTACCCGCAGCTTCTTCACAGCTCACTGCCGCTGCGTTGACCACATCTTCAGAGAATGGAAAACCTCCGGCGCATTGAAACAATATACGTTCCAATACTAGAACTCTATTTACAGCAAAATAATTCTTCAATGTCATTTGGACAATGT
The DNA here is from genome assembly GCA_009193525.1 of Aspergillus sergii. Classification (NCBI taxonomy): domain Eukaryota; kingdom Fungi; phylum Ascomycota; class Eurotiomycetes; order Eurotiales; family Aspergillaceae; genus Aspergillus; species Aspergillus sergii. Next base: position 33,047 of record ML741842.1, on the reverse strand, counting down.
TGTTCACGGTGAGCGCCATGTTGTATAATCTTGTTTCCGCCGCGTAGGCGCATTCCTGGTATTCTGGTGCTATATTGATGAGTTCTACCGGGTCTTGCAACCCAATATTATTCTTTGCACCATTCTGTGGTATTCTCCATGTAAGAAGAATATCGTAGAGGAAACCACTATTCGAATGCCATTCTAGAGACTGAAAGTCGTAAATGCCTTCTGCTCTGGTGAGTAGCGTTATTGTAGTCATGACCATCTCGAAATGGTCTTTGCACAGTCTGATAATGCTCGGTGTTGAAGTGCCTTGCATAAGGCAGATGATATCTCCCTCCTGGATCAATTCTTCGGGAGCTCTGAGTATCCATTCATCGCTCGAAAATGATTTACTATACAACCAGTCAACAGTATGGTTCAATACGCACGAGACATACGCTCGGTCATCTTCAAGAGTTATCCTCCTAACTGAATCAATATAGCCGAATATCCATCCCTTGCCTTGTATCACTGCCATATCACTACCAGGCCATGTGTGCACTGAGCACTTCCCTCCAAAAAGGTAGGTAGTGACCTGCTTGAGGACATCGTTCCAAGGAAGGGCATAGTTTGGTTTCAGAGCAGGTGTTCTCGGGTCATCAGCACTCAAGCCCAGCAATGCATACACTTTATCATGCTGCACTGTGGCATCGTGGTTTTGGTACATATCAATCAGTTCGCCTATGGAGAGGGTTCCACGCGAATCAGGCCGGTACTTTGGCCGGAGAATTGCGTCTCTTATTAGGTAGATGACTGGGTGAACATGACGCAGCAAGCTAGAAGAAAGCTCTAATTTGCTGAAGCCTTTACAGAATGTATAACCATTCATCTCGACATGTCCACACATAAGAGAGATGCATCTCGCGACGCCAACTTCCTGAAGCACCTAGTCTTATTATTAGTAGTATTTAGAGAGAATTTCAAAGGGGTTCCTACCCATATACGGCGAAACCAATTTCGCTGTAGCAGCATCAAACATGCATCATCGTCATCATGGGCGGGTTCGTCGGTGACGAATTTCTTAGAAGAGTTCCTATCATTAATACTGTCTCCTGCTAGACGCCGAATACTTTCAAACGCATTGTCGCTATTGTCCCTAGCCTCTCCAAGCCAGACAATGACACAACTAGCTTGTGCATAGATCGTCCGCATAAGTGGGATCTGCTTGTTCTTTTCATCGTTATCAGTCTGATTGATACAAATAGCATCGATCCATAAGATTCGTTCAAGCTGATGGTTTCTCAGACGTAACAGCGCTGCGTGGAGGTTTGGCGTAACTGTGAATTTACAGTCATTCAAGATGATTGACGGAGATTCCTCTTGACTGCTCTCTTCGCCGTCATACCATACATAGGAAAGCGCCTCATAAAGGTGACTTCTACCGTCGGTACTTGACAGATTATAATCAATGAGCTCGCCTCGAATTTGAGCGTTGCGATCTTTATGAGGGAAGAGACGAAGCATGCGGGTCGTATCGGGCTCTGAAGGAAGCTTTGAATACGTAAACGATGCCATGGTCCTAGAGGTTCTTGTCAAGTTGAAGAAGAAATCAATATTTCTGTCGGACTGCACTTCTTTCTGTCTTTCAACCGAGAGCACGTAGTTCCAACTCTTCTTTCGAGATTATAGTATGCGGTGCGGGGGAATCTCGTATTTAAGTCCTCCTAACCTCGATCTCTGTTGTCATGACTAGAGTGGGGTAAGTGGCCTGTTTCTATAGGCTGGGTGGTTCCCTCCTTTCCAGGAGGTCATATATCATATGTCAATCCCACTGGACTAAAATACCAATTGGCACTGTGTCATGCTTTGGGTTCTACCCAACATGATATGCTCTTGGGTACAGGATTCAAGTCCACCTGATCCGGTCGCAGCTAACACCCATCCGTGGATACCAGATAGATTATATGGAGAATAGCTATGTTTATCTACAAACGTAGTCCGGAAAAAGGTTGGTAAATAAAATGATCTATTCATAATTCATATCTTTCGGGTACAGGTATCATAAGCGACATGTCTAAATAACAACACAATGCAAAGAAGAAAAGGAATCTAGTCTATATGCCAACCAACGCCATCGCAGAACGAGATCAAAGAAATAAGCAATCCTCAGCAACACAATTCAAACCATTCGCATAGCCGAGATAGCAGACATAGTCGGCAGTAAGCACGAAGGGACAACCGGCATCTTGGGCATCTTAGACGGAGCCATCGACTTCAAAGCTCTTCTATTGATCTTGAAGCCAGTTGTAGGGTAGCTAGAGATACAATGGACACCACCAGTCAAGCGACGCAGACCGGTGAGTTTAGCCCGGGCATATCGTTCAATATCGCGGGTGACTTGGGCAGTCCTACTGCGGTACTCCGGCTTAGGGATGACAAAGGCAGTCGGCTCGTCGACTTGACTCTCGGTGTTGCGGACTCCAACGACGACCACACTTGAAACGGCCGGGTGTTCAAAGAGGATTGCTTCGATCTCGGCGGCGGACACGTGAGATCCGTAGCCCTCACCGACTTTCAGGAGTTCCTTGATGCGGTCCACGATGTAGACATTGCAGTTTTGGTCGAGGTATCCGTAGTCACCGGTGTGGAACCAGCCTTCGGAGTCGAAATCGCGGTTCGCTACTTCGTTGTCCTTGTATCCCTTGAACCGGGCGATGGCGTTGCGCACTAGGATCTCGCCCTCTTCGCCGTAGCTGCATTCGCGGCCCGTCTCAACGTTGATCACCTTCGCTTGAATGCCGTTGACCAGTGTGCCGCTGGAACCAGGTTGTTTGGAGCACTCGTCTACTTGCATGGCCAGGAGCATGGTCTCGGAGGTAGCCCACTCGAGGGTGAGGTGCACGCCGCCGAATTGGCGCGAGACGGTGCGGCGGAGGTTTTCGTGCATGGGTGCACCGGCAGTCAAGAGCCATTTAACGCTCGAGACATCGATGTGGCGAAGATCAGCACGGGCAAGACGGGCAGCAATGGGGGGTGTGATGAAGAGAAAAGTGATGTGGTGACGAGCGACGACGTCGACAGTGGTCTCGTCAAGAGTGTTCTTCATAAGCACAACTGGGATACCAAGGAGAATGTTCAGGCCCATGTGAAGCTTTGCATTGATGAAGAAACCCAGCGAGAGGGGAGAGACCCATACATCCCGGTCCGGATCCGTATCGGCGGGAATTGTCCCCACTGTGGCCTCCATGGTGGCGATGTAGTGGGCGTGGCTGGTGAGGACGGACTTCATTGTGCCTGTTGAGCCGCTGGTTCGGTTGATGAAGGCATTGTGCTGGTCGACTTCTTGTGGGGTCTTCAATTCAAAGATATGGGCATCAGGATTTCCCATGGGGAGGAGGGAGTCAACGCAAGGCCAGTTTTGGTCGTTGGCGTCCAGCGTCATCACTGAGATACAACCAGCCAGCATAGATGCAACCTCGGTCAGCCGGAGCAGCTCTGAATCTGTGATGACCAATTTGGCTTTGGCTTGTTCGAGACGAGCGGCCACGTCGGTTTCCGACATCTCCTTCTGTACGGGGATCGGGGCAACCACAGCACCGGCTGCCAGAATACCGTAGTAGGCAATAGGGTACTGGATCTAAGTATCACTATAAGTATACAGCCATCGCTTCAGTAGCTCGATGTAGTACATACCTTGTCCTTAGCAAGGATAGCAACGACATCGTTCGGCTCGATATCGTAGTACTCGCGAATCGCATCGGCGAATTGTCTGCTCTTCTGCTCAAGCTCTCTGAAAGTCAAGGTCTCATCGGAGCCATCGACACGATACAACACCCGATCGGTGGAATAATTCCTCCGACCATGATGGAATATATAGTTGAAGGCGTCGCACGAAGGGACAGCGGGAAGAGGCAACTTGGAGTCGAAAATCATTTTGAAGGATATAAAGATATGGCGATGAAACTTGCTTCAACCAACACACACCTCATACAAAGAATTGGATAATACCGCTTTCTAATGATGATTTTCAAATCTGAAGCTGATACTGACAACCCCAAACCCTCGAAGCCCACGAATTTATATACCCTCCACAATCCCAATTCACACCATCCTCTCAACCACCCAATTCCATCCGCGACCATGGACCACCGCCCCCGTTCCACCATCTCACCATGCAACTAAGCCTCTCAACGGTAATTCCACTGCATCCCAAGACCTTTAGCAGCAAAACACACGCGGCAAGGGCAGACCGATCCAGGAAAGTCCGAGCATAAGCCGAGCTGATTGGCCCCCATCCGCGATCAGGATCCACGACGTGCGCTTTCTGGGGCCTAGATCTCCAGATCGCGCCGAAATTAATGTCGGTGCAAGGTGTGCAAACGTGTTTTCCCCGGTCAGGTCGGGGTTTAGGTGTCCCTGACTCCCTGCACCGCCTCAGATCTTCGAAGCGTTATCTGGCACACATGGGTGCCTCGTGGCTCGCTGCTGCGATCGTTTATTTGTTGCTTAAACGCGCGAACACGTGGCTGTTTTCTTCTTTGTGAGTGTTACCGCGTTTAATCGCTATAGTTGTTGGGGTTGGATCTACTCGTACTGTATTAACCTCTTCTACTGATCACAGGGTGGTAGGATTCTAGACGACTAGGGGGACGATAACACTAGTAGTGCTCTATTCATGAGTATACAAGCGCTTACCTTCGGCCGACCGTGAAGATCAATTCTATCTATTGCCATAATTAGGATATCTTCATCTCATCCTTACAAAGTAAACCTACGCACAGATACTCAAACCCAGGCCGACACATAAATAAAATTAAACGAGCCAGAAAACTCGAATTGACTTTTGTCAATCAAACCTAAGACCCACCCTACATAAGTCCAAACCAAGCATAACTTGGTAGCGATGATCATCGCCGAGCACGCAAGAACAACTCATCAGCCTTAGCACGGGTTAGAACTTAGTGGGGGTGAAAGAAGCGAACAGTGCACAGACGGGACGCTCGTATGCCTTATACAGGCGCGGTCAAAGCGACATGCATAGCTGAAACATGTACTAGTGAGTAGCTCATATAGATACGATGTAGTATTCAACCATGTGGTCATCCTTTGCGAGAATCAGTGTTGAGGGCACTAGTTTGGGGCTAGTTCGACAGGGTTTCGGCGTTGGGGGCGTCCATGCAGGACATTCGTTTCCGTTATGCTGGGTTGCAGAACCCTAGTAGTTAACGTCGGAGTTTATGTCCTGCGTACATCAACGGTTCGTGGGTCTGCTAAGGGGCGGAAAATAAGACTCTTGCCAATCGTCATTTCCCACGTGTGGGTTAGTTTGGGATCCTCATGCTGGTCATATCCCTGTAAAACATGTGGCAGAATGGCCATGGAAGTTTTTCCTGGTCCTATACTTGCTGTCATATTATTCGATTTGAATATTGTGGGTAGGTACTTTATGTAGATAATGAACGAGTATGCACCAAGGGATTCGACCTACTCTAGTAGCAGCTGATAAGTGCGGCAATAGAGTGATTAAAACCTGGCACATTATAGTGGCCGATATATATATATCTTGGAAGACAGACGAGCACGCTACATATCCCAATACGTATAGACAACATTCTCACAAATGTATAGGTAGCGGTAAGTGGATTTCTGTTTTTAGATATATTTCTGCCATAAAAGCATAAACTCCATATACCACTTCTGGATCTCACGGTTCGTTTACACTCGACTATGTCTATCCACCAAATTTCAGTCCTCCTCACAGTCCCATCAGAATTCTCGTCATGTAGTATGTAATAATTACTCCATGCATAAGCAGCACTTAGCCATGCTGACAGCGGGAAACGTGGACAGGGAAGCACAAGTGTAACGGTCAGAGCACTAGGATCTGGATCCCAGGATGGCCGCCGCAAATTGCAACCGCTATTACTTGGTGCTACTAGTAGCGGGAACGTAAAGGATCTGTGTGTCCGAGATGTTCATAACTTTTCTTTTGTAAGGGAAAGTCTGAATTGGATGAGTAAGAGGATGTTTATCCTGCCAACGTTGCCAGGTCCAATGTTCAAATAAAGGAATGACAACAAGACGTTGAAGAATTCTCAAGAGATACGGATCAATGTCCCACCCGTCTTGACCACCATGAAACCCCTCGGAAAGACGTGTTCCTTTGACCAAAATGGTCCGTGGCCAATAGACGCGGTCTATACCGAAGATAGACTATACCACTTCACTCCGAGACACGTGGTGACCATATGAGTCCGAGTTGACCCACGGCAGTCTTACGGACAGGCAAATTCGACTGGTAAAGGAGTGGAAAAGTCATAGTACGTTTTGTTGGAATCTAGCTAATAGGGTAGCAATGTATATACCCTTATTGTGGAACTTGTATATCAACAACCCGCCCTAATCATCGATCTGTGTACAAATGAAATCGTGTATATCCATGATGCAAAGTTCGAGACAACTAAAGAAAGCTAGTATATTGCGGCCGTAAATCATAAATCACCAAGGGAATCACCCTTCGGGGCAACCTTAGCACATGCGAAAATCAGTCGAGTAACGGGCAACAGCGTAGAAGCATCCAAGGTCCCTGCCTTGTCTTGCTCTAACAGCTCGCGCAATGTTCGGGGCGCGGGAGGACTGTTGGCCGGCCGCCGCATTGCGTGTTCACGAGCCATCGCCCACTCCTCTTCGTCGCAACAGCGCCACATATGCTCCGTGGCTGGAAGGGGGAGCTGGAGGACGATGTCGTCGCCAAGAGGTTCAAAGTACTGTTCATTTAGTAAACGGGCCTTTGCCCCGAGGATGTTTATCATGTTAACAAAGAAGAAGTTCCGACGGAGAGATTCTGCATATTTCCACCGGTTCCAATCAGTCTCGTCGTAGTGGTGGGTCAAGAGCTTTTCCTGATGCATCTTGTATAACCGACGAGCCATCTGTGATTGGTTAGCATAACAGTCCCGAGTACGAAATGGAGAGAACATATATATAGACTGCTTACCTTCATCAAAAAGGAACTGTGCAACTCGGCCGCTCGCTCATTTTCCTCGCGGCGCTTGTCGTTGATCTCCTTCGGGACTTGGGGCCGGACAATAGCTGCGGGCAAGAAATTATCTCCAAAGAGGCCCAGAATCTGGTACAGGCAGACTGCGTGCACTGCGGCCAGGCATGTCTCTGGGGTGTCGACGTGCTTGTGGAAGTTGCGAACGAGCTTGTCGCGTTCTTCGTTAATCATGCGATCTACAAATCCATAGCTTGATTCGACTGAGCTGGCATGTGCCGATACACAGGCCAAAGCGATTCCCATGGGTTCGGCCATACCGCCCATCGAGCAGCGGTACAGACGATGATGCACAAAGGGTGACCAGAACTCCCGCTCCAGGATCATACCAGGGTAATCTCGGAGCACAGTGAACAAATCTCGGTAGGTTTCATCGTAATCTCGCATAGCAAAGGGACCGACCTTTGGGACAAAGTGGTAGCCAAGGGTCAACCGCGGAGAATGGTCACCGCGGAGCAGCCCCTGTGTAGGATCGTTCTCCTCCCCACGAGAGGAACCGTCCCGATAATGGCTGTCTGAGGAAGAGGATGATAAGGAGGGAACATTGTAAGGAGAGTTGGAGTTGTAGGAATTTGCCGTCAATGCTCCTGGCTGGGGAGCGTCTAACGGTCCCACTGGCTTAGAGATTTCATGTAGAGGCAAGAAGTATGATGATCCTGGATTGGTGGACTCATCCATGGCGCCGGCGAAGGTATTGCCGACGGACATGGGATCCGTCAACGGCGTGTAGTCGTCACCCCAAGGAAGAGAGCCACCGGGGCTAAACAGAGACCCATCCAACGCCCGCACCATAGAGTCCATACTTGTGGTCCCGAATGGGTTCCATCCTGTTGCAGACATTGGGTCAAAGTGAGTGGGTGTGGTGGTATTGCATTGTTGTCCGGTCGCGGACAGCGGATGAGAGCCATTTGGGCCCGAATGAGGTACGTCGTCCAACGCCATGGCCGAGGAGGTATCCGAAATCCCATTCCGGTCCATGACGTTTGGGGAATGTGTCGATTGACCTGATCTAGATGAAGCGACCGAGGCGGATGACGTAGGAGGAGTGTCTTGAGGATCAGCGATCCGAGGAGGCAAGGATGTCGGGGGATAGTGGCATGCTGTCCCCATTTGGACGCAACGAGCGCACGCGGGTCGAGTCATCGAACAACGTAGCTTCTTCTGCGCGCATATTTCGCATGATTTGCGTTTCGACAGACGTTCTTGGCCGGCGGTCTTGATACACCGTCTCCGGTGTCGGTCGCGCAGGTCGCCTGTGTGCCGTTAGTTATGTCCACTCGAAATACAGACAACGCAATGTCTCTGCGTCTCTCTATACATTGTATGGTCTAGAAGGGCTGCGTACGTCGACTGTAAGTCTTATTGCAAATTCCGCACCTAAAATCTCCCGACTGCGGTCCAACGCCGTTCTCCGGCAGCTGTGACGTAGTTACTGGGCCTTCTGGACTTGAGATGGTTGACATTGTTTCCTCCACCGAATGCATTCCAAGCTTATAGTTCATTGGATCCTGTTCGAAAGCCACCATTGAGGGTCCTTGCGTGGCAAGCAACAGTACATGTGCGCGAATAGCGCAACTGGTCTGGGCAGCGGGAGGAGGGGAATATGAGACCAAATGCCAAGCAGTTCGGAAGAGATATGAAATACTGTTGGAGTAGGCCGAGACCAAGGTCGAACCCTCAGGCAAAAGAGAAATTTGGGAGAGAAACAAAGAGACAAAGGAAGTCTAATAGCAAAAAAAACACGAGGGAGCGCGGGGATAAGTATGGGCAGCGAAGAAGATAGCTCGGGATCTAACCTTGAGCAGCACAGTTTAATCAGTCAGGCTTTTTCTTTTGGCATGGCCTGTTTGACCCCAATCCTGGTTTGGGATTCCAATCCTTCTCTCGGGCTGACCATAAGCTAACCATGATTAATATTATTCTGCACGCCGCAAGACGATCTATCAGGTTAATTTCCTCTTTGTCGTCTTACGAATTTTAATCCGTCATTTATTAGGTTTTTTCTTTTTTTTTTTACCGAGTTTAGACTTTCAGTTGCCCCTCTTGACTTTTGGAGGCGTTTGATGATATGCGCGGCTGATGCTCGCTAACGGACAATCTACTCGCTTGGCTTGAATCCTCGGCGTTGCAGGATGAGAGATCTCGATAAACGAGGGCTTTAATTACACTCCTGATCGGTGAAGACAACAGACTCGTGGTGGTGAAAGTGTCGGGGCCTCTTTTTCTTTCCTTTCTTTTGTTGTTTTGTTCTCAGTTGGAACCCTAATGCATCGTCCATCAATCTGGCAGCAAGAGTAAGCGAGGTTGCAAACCCACTGCGACATCCCTGCACATGCTGAACCAGAGTCGTATCAGTCTAGACAAAAGTAGGAGAAGACCAGAACTAACTAACACTAGGGGGGAACAAGGGCCTGGAAGAAGGAGACGACCGTTATTCGCTGGTTAATCTTTTCGCTCACCTGTCGAAATGCACGGCCATTAGCGCCGGGGCTAAAGACGATAATTTAGCAGTTCGGCAAGCGTTATCTTTTCTCCCGCTAGAGGTTGACAAGGAGGCAGCTCCTAGCTCCAGTGTACCCCCAGTTGGGTTGATCCTGGTGGGAATACTATCTTCCTGGCACTTCATTCTGCTGTCCATCCTTTTCATTATGCACCTGAATTTCCTGTGGTTCCTGTGTGTTCTTGTTCTCGACCCGTGACCATTAAATTTTTACCTCGGGTTAGGGCCGGGAATCCGAACCAACCCAAAACGGGACGCCCCGTGCTATACGGCAATCGCCGCGATACGCTTTCGACCCTTCTTCCCAGAGACATAGTATGTCCCGCCGATGCATTTTAGGAACGGGGATCAGTGCGGGAGCACATCGGGGACTGATCATTCGTGGATGTACACAGGCAGAGCGACGTGCGGAATGATCCGTCCGTTGATCCAGCCGCAGCAGATGAAACCCTAAGACCTAAAGTAGCAGATACTGGAGTAAATCAAGTGGGACGCTCCCATGAGTGGATCCAGCAATCAATTAGGATCCACACCTCGGACAATACAGCTAGGCCGCCAGATACAAGTTGAGACAGGTTGTTCTATTCCAAGTACGCAGTACTTATGTGTCCGTCCGGCCGAAAAACCTCAGGCAACCAGAACCAAGCGATACGAAGAGTGGTCGGAGACTCGTCACTCGTTACAGTGTATCCGTATGATAGGCTGGCCCCTCAAGTGCGACAGCAATCAAGGATGAGTTAGCCATGGGTTGCAGGACTGTACGTGAGAGATCAAAACCGTCAACGTTAGCGTCGAGGCCGCATGGCTGGACCCAACCACTGTGTCTATGGCGGAATTAAAATTAAAAATTTGTCTCTCTCGGCATCTTCTCTTGCCCCCTTTTTATTTTATTGAGCTTTATTCTTGGCCGTGCAATTTAAAAACTGTCGATGCCAACCAGTCTCTGGGTTCAAGGACTAGCGATTTGGACAGCGTGGCGTGAACACACGTGAGGAAGAGGCCCCAGAGCGTAATAAAGATGCCGATACTGACTGGACTTGTCGCTACTTAATTCCTGGACAAGAATAGCTCCGCTATGGGGTCCCATGTCTCTGCAGATGAGAAACTCGGAGCGATCTGGTAGGCTAAATTGCTTGGAAGGCTCGACATTCATTGCCAAGAGCTGGGTAAGCGGCGGTGCCGTCCACTGCATCTATCGTTATCCCACCCTATATGCCTAGCCCTACATGGCCAATGACGATCGACATCAATTTCCAGAAATAGGCATTGCTGGGTTCAATAACCCCGCCTGTCGGTGTCATGCCGAACAACCACATTGAACAATCGGTCCATGATACGTCCACTTGAATTGATGCGCCACAGCACGAGCCAATCCAGCACAGGGGATATACAGAGTACGAGCCTCAAGGGTCATTAGTGGATAAGAACCTGGCGGACCAACCCGCACAAGGTGGGACTGACGAGATGAAATCGACGTCTGTAATATATTGACAGTTTACTCCCATCGCTGTCTTGTGGACGTGGATACGATCGTCAGCCCGTTCCCAATGATAAGGCAATACTCGCATTCAGTGCACGTGTCTGCCCCTCCATCACGTTATCGAGAATGAGAACAACCTAAAAGCTGGTTTCGGTTCGACGTTCGATATTCTAGAATGCATGAGAGTGTCTGTAGGGTTGACAATATCCCCGAATCGAACCGAGTGTACATGTACATTGATGGAGACGGGCTACTGCCAAGCAAGATCGCCAATCCAGGAAGGAATACCTGACAATATAGTTGGGAATGCTGAAGTGCTTAGCACATAGTTTCATACATTTCAACTTCACGCGCCGAAAGACCAATAACGTCTCTTGCGGCCGACGTTGTGGATTTGTTCGTGAGCCCGTGAGAAGCACTAGAAAGGTCCTCGGAATTGCTCTCGAGACCAAATTAGTCCGATATATACTTGGCCGTATCTAGAAAGATCGGCACTGTTCAGAGAAACAGAGCCAATTGAAAGGACGTACTTTTTATCGGGGATCAAGTGTCATGTCAGCTCAAACAAGATCTAGGTTGTGGGGGGGATGAAAAGCACGGGTCCGGCACTTTGTCAAACACCGATGGGGCTCGAGGATGGTCAAATTTGTTGCACGCCCGGAAAATAAACTCTCAGGGTACGCATAGATAGTGAAGTACAAAGATCCATTGAGTCCGATCGTAGATATACGAAGCAAATTATCCGCGCTGCTGATCAGGCGTATACCAAGCAATACGGTTGGCCTGGGATGGCGTCGATATACGCCACATGGCATCAAGCACAAATCAAGACCCAGGTGATTATCTTACTGGCAATAAAAAAATCTCAAGAGCATAAAAGTACCCTCCGCTGAAAGGTTAGCAAAGTTAGCGCAATTACATCGCATCCGCGGGGCTATTTGGTGTCTTGGCTGCACAATAGGCTGACCGTTGGAAGGGATTTACTGCGAGACCTGGTAATGCTTCTTACACTAGGAATGTATTTTAGCAGAACATAGTCTCTGACAATATCTTGTATATTTTATTTAGGGCGTCGCCCATGTAACCGTTAGTAGAGACAACAGATCGTAGTCCCCCGGAGAATGAATGCGGCGCGTATTGCCCACGCCTACATACAATACGCAGATCTACGACTTAGTTCCTTATTAGTTGCCCCGTAAGGTGTTATAAACGCTATGCAACCTAATTATCCACGCGACTTCCAGGGGTCGGACTTAGGGTGCATTATTGCATCTTGATGCATCTTGCATAGCCCAGTGGAGCCTAATCCTGTCTTCAGGCATGGTATCGCAGAAAAGTTGGACCCGGAGCAAAGCGGGAGACGTGCATAGTTAGTGGGACAGCAACGCCCGGCGCAGGAACTATAAAACAAGCAAGCGAATTGAGTTAAGTTCCTATGCTGAAGGATTCGAAGGATGCACGCTACGCGATGGTTTCCTTCTAACGACAAGTGTCAGAATTGTATGTGAAAATAGATGGTGAAAGGATTGTATCACTCTGTCTATAGGAAATATATGAATATAGTGCTCTGACTGGCTATTCAACTCGCTGACTTCAAGCAAAGGTTTCAGCTGTTGCTTATTCCAGAAATGTTGGATCGGAGATTATCCACAATTGAGACTCAGCGATGACATGTTTGAGTTTGATTAACTGGACATGGTTGCGAAAATCTGGATGCTCGGGGGAAGCTACTTGTTTTACCATGGAAGAAGCCTGCGCATAACTATACTCTCTGTAAACTATTTTTAATTTTACCTCGACGTTCGGTGTTGTCTGCACTCACCCACAGCACAATAAGCATTATCAAGATTTGTGATGGTCGAGAAGGCGCCACCGACTCCGTGGGACACCAGTCCGAAGGACTTTTGATATAAAGGGTCTTCGCGAACCACTCAATATTGGTCTAGTCATAACAACCAAGGAATACATAGAACTTTCATAACAATATTAATATATGACAGCCACATATACAGTCATATTTTTATTTCCTAATAAGCCTCAGAGGGTGACTGTGGAAGGAACCTGACCTCTACCTACACTTCAAAACGTGAACATCTTTGCTACCATGACACATCATCTACACGACACCTGGACCCCTCAGTCCTGGTCTACAAAGCCTGTGGTCGCTCAGGCTGTAGAGTACGATGACCCGAAAGCTTTAGAATCGGTCATCAGCACCCTATCTACCCTACCGGCGCTTGTCAACCCGATGAAAATCGAGATTGCCCGTAAAAGCTTTGCAGCCGCAGCACGAGGCAAGGCATTTATAATCCAAGGGGGCGACTGTGCAGAAAGCTTCGACGACGTATACCTGCGTGCTATCCAACAGAAGGTCAAACTCCTGCAGGAGCAGTCTCGTCTTCTTGGACAAGGACTTGATCTGCCCATCGTAACAGTGGGACGAATTGCTGGCCAGTACGCAAAGCCCCGGTCGTCTCCCTTAGAGACTTTGGAAGACGGCACTATAACTCACACTTTCCGCGGGCATAATATCAACGGCCCTGGTGTGGAAGAGAGACGCCCTGACCCATATCGCCTGCTTCTGGGAGACTTTTATTCGAGGACGAGCTTGGAAATGATCAGACATATTCAATCTACGCCAACTACCACGGGTGAAAGTCATGACCCGGCGCCGAGCTCCTTCCCCTTGACCCCAGAAGAGACAGATGTTACACCGTTAGAGACACCAACTGGAACTATCTTCACGTCGCATGAAGCGCTTCACCTTCCTTACGAAAGTGCTATGACCCGCGATCGTTACAATACCTCGGCCAGTTTTATCTGGATCGGTGAACGCACGCGGCAGTTGGACGGGGGCCATGTCGAGTACATCCGTGGCGTGCGAAATCCCATTGGGGTAAAGATTGGGCCAAGTGTTGACAGTTCAACGCTGATCGCGCTTCTCCATACCATCTGTCCCGAGCCGCTTCTGTCAGAGAACATTGGCCGAGTGACGATTATCACGCGGCTTGGTGCAGATCAGGTCACTACTGTTCTTCCCCCTCTCATCAAAGCCGTTCAGGAAGCCGGACACACGCCTGTCTGGATGTGTGATCCTTGCCACGGGAATACACAGACTACGGGGGCTGGTCTGAAGACACGTCATGTAGGACGCATGCTACTAGAAGCCACCCGGACATACCAAACACATCGAGAGAACGACTCGTTACTGGGAGGGTTACACCTCGAACAAACGGGAGATTTCGTAACCGAGTGCCAAGACGACGATACTTTGGACAGAAAGAGCAATTTGAGCAGTAATTACCACAGTTTATGCGACCCACGCCTATCCAATGTCCAAGCGTTGGGTCTAGTTCGGCAGTTTGTGGATTTCGTGCGCAGCTGGGAAGGGAAGGAAAAGCTTGGATATTGATTGGGGTTACGAGTACTACCTAATACATACTACTTCACAATCAAACGGTATTGATTTCGGCTTGCTAGCGCTTTAAATCGGTTATTTCTATGCAATAATGGATTTTCTTTGCAGCTGTTTACGTCTTACTTACTTTTTCCAAAGTTGCTATTACTCGAAATAAACTTCACCGTTGCAATTCTCTGACGAACTAAAGAATCCTACATGAAAAGCACGATGATCGCTATAGTAAAATAGCCATTGGCCGGGTCAGATTTAGCGATCATGTTGAATTTTTCACAAGTTAGGTTACTAGTGGCTCAAGCCGCCACCAAGAAACCCTCAGGACCCATTTTCCTTTTCCGCGAAACCGACTCCACAACGGCGCATGAACTAAAATATGACGACAGGGGGCCAGACCAATGGAGAGGGAGGAAATATAACAGTGTCTATGGAGACAAATAAGCAAACCCAGTCCGAATCTAGGCCAAGATCCGTGCCATCAGATCGCTTTTCGCGAGGGAAATCTCATCAGCGGCTGCCACCTAGGGCTGTACATGACACCCAAGAATGTCCGACGAAGCCCCCCGCCATGCCAGAGAATAGATCTGTTAAATCTCCGTATGGTCCATCTGAATGATAGAGTTTCAATTTTCCTCTGATTGATGTATGTTGCACATGCTCATTGAATTGAGCTTAGTGGATTCTTCGTCTGAATCAAGCCCGCCGAGACGGATGTCGTCAACAACATGGCGGAACAAGTAGTTGTTTGCTCTAAACTTTCCACGAATGAAGATGAGGCGATGCGCGCGTTTGATGACGGGGGGGACCTTGACGTTCGAGACATAGATGATGCTACCAATGCTAGGTTGCTGAAAGTTATCGATAAGAACTTGTTGCCAGTGTGTTTATCCCTTGGAATTTGGCTTTGTGGCTGTTGCTAAGGTTTTATCGCCTATCTCGTAGTTATTATGTTTGATCTACGGTCTCAACTTCGTGGACAGTAAGACTGGCCTTTTTTCTTTCTCTTCCTTCCCCTAGCTTTTCCAGTAGACGTATCGATATGCTGATGCTTACTATGGATAGAAACCACGCTGTCATATGCTAGCGTGATGGGTCTACAGACAGATCTCAACCTCAAGGGCAACGAATATCAATGGCTGGGGAGTATATTCTACTTTGGTAGGTCTACGTTTCGCTGTCAGTGACCTCCCATACATTTTACTCATGTTGTTAGGTTATATACTCGTCGAGTATCCTAGTAGTTACCTGATGCAGCGATTTCCACTGGCAAAATACTCATCATTCAATATAATCCTCTGGGGAGTAACACTTACCTGCTTCGCTGCGGTAAACAACTTTGCCGGTGCTGCTACGGTCCGGTTCTTCCTCGGGGTCTTCGAAGCAGTAGTTACGCCAGGATTCACCACCTTAACTTCGCAATGGTACACGAAACATGAGCAAGGCCGCCGCGTCGGCTTCTGGTTCAGCTGCAATGGGGTTGCAAATGTTGTCGGCGGCCTAATCGCGTACGGGATATCCCGAGGCGTAGAGCAACACGGGGCTTCCATCCAGCCATGGCGAATCTTATTCTTAAGCTTCGGTCTATTCACAATAGCCGTCGGCGTGGCATTTCTATATTATGTACCAGACAACCAGTGGAACTGTCGATTCCTGAGCCCGGCAGACCGTGTCTTAGCTGTGCAACGCATCCGTGGCAACCAACAGGGAATCGGAAACAGACATTTCAAAATGTACCAGTTCAAGGAGGCGCTGACGGATCCCATAACCTGGGCGTTTGCATTCTTCGGCATTGCCGTAAATATCCCCTTTGGGGGTATTACAACGTTCTTCTCACAGATAATCCGCAATTCTGGGTATACCTCACAGCAGAGTTTGCTCTACGCCACGCCGGGAGGGGCTTTCCAGACGATTGTTGTGATTTTGAACGGGATTATCAGCGACCGCTTACAACAACGCATCTATGTCAGTTTTGTTGGCATGATCATTGGCCTTCTGGGTGCCATTCTCTTGGCCGCGTTGCCGTTAAGTAACAGTCCGGGTCGATTGGCCGCTTACTTTCTCACGCAAGCCAGCCCGACTGCATTTATCGCTTTATTATCTTTTATTTCGACGAATGTAGCTGGTGCAACTAAGAAGACTACCGTTGGTGCCATTTATATGGTCGCATATTGCGTTGGAAACATCATAGGTAAGAAGAAACCACCAAGGCAGAACACCGTGTGCAACGACATACTGACACAAGGAATAGGGCCTCAGACCTTCCAACAAACTGATGCGCCTCGATACATCCCGGCTGAGATTGGAATTTGCTGCTGCTGGGGAGCATGTCTGCTTGATCTTTTCTTGATTAGATATCTGTATTGTAAACGAAACGCCGAAAAGGCGAGGATCCGGTCTGCGCCTGGATATGAAAAAGCAGAAAAGTCAGAATTCAAAGACTTGACTGATCGTGAGAATCCAGAGTTGGTATATGTGGTCTAGGTACACATAGATATTCTATAGAATGATAAGAAATGTACATACTATGTGTTATGTTGGGTGTGCTCTGGTTAATAGTTGCACTTTTTCTCGGCGAGAGCAACCGCCTCCGTACTAGACTAAATTATCTCGCGCTTGTTTCATCCATCCCAAGTTATAGAGCCAAGTATCGCCGTCGAGGCTTGAGCGAACGTGTGCCGAGAATCTTCGGCGGAAATGGGATGTATGTGGGGATCTGTTCTCTCGGAGGTATGTTGTCTTGCGGTCAATGTGCACCATGGGAGATCATAGCAGAGGCATATTATGAAAATCATGGTTTGCTTTTGTTTTTGCTTTGGCTTGTGAGAATCTTCAATTCTGTAGTAGTATCTATGACTAATTTTACAAACCTTTAGATATTTTCCATGGCTTCATGACAAGCCCTTCTGGTTCACGTCGTCTTACAGTTGTGGGGTAGTATCAATTAACACTATTCTCCGAGCGACTAGTTACATAGTGGTAAGTCAACTTACACTGATGACCATATTCTTAAGATATTGTAGATGGAGGGCATACCAAACCTTCCCATGAACGCTCAGACTGCAACTCATCCCGTAAACGATGAACCCCTGGACCAGAATCCACCAATTTCCAAGTCGGACTAAGGTGGACATGGCAGGACAACCATGTGTCCATGGGCCCCGAGCGTCCCTATCCACAGTGCCGGATCTAAGCTAACTGAAGTTTATTCCGCGTGGCTGCCACTTTACTGTTAGGGCTCCAATATCATAAGATTTCGGCGCGGAGTGGATGATCTGTGCCCTGTCCATCAACCTCTGCAGATTTATCATGGCCGGAGGGTATAGGCAACACTTCGGATGTCCGTACGAGTATTCGCGGAGTAAGGTGTTTGGTGATGGATGTCAGGAGGAAAATGGACTTCACATACAACCTTATCAATGGTTATAAACACACTCAATGTCTCGAAGTATGTAAATATCATCAACAGCAACAGCATCACAGTCATAACCACAAGAGCCAGAAAAGCAACAAACGTTACTATAGTCTCTATCATATCAACCATCTTCCAAGTTATCATAACCCAACATTCATAATGTCTACTCCTATCTTCCCCGTTATCGACTATTCTCGCATCGTCTCCTCCAACCCTATGATCGCAGCCCAAGAGAAAGACAAGCTGTTCCAATCCTTCAAAGACGTCGGCTTCATCTACCTCAAGGGCTTCAACTTTCCTCCAGAGTTCATCGACACCCTCTTCTCCCATCTCCACAAGCTTTTCTCTCTCCCGGAGGAACAGAAGCTCGCCATCGAGGGCGGCGAAAAACAAGCCTTCCGCGGCTGGTTCGCTCCCGCTCGTACAGCCAAGAACCCCGAGAAAGCCGACCAGAAAGAAGCATTCGGGCTGGGCAATGACAAGGATGAAACGAGGCCAAACCGCTGGCCGACCAACTGGCCTGAGTTCCGCCGCGACTTCACCTCATTCTATGAGGAGTGCTATAAGATGCATCTTGAGTTACTCCGCGCATTGACGGAGAAAGTGGGTCTCGATCGCGAGTCTCTCATCCCTTCCGTCAAGGCCAAGGATTGCTACAGCGCCTTGCTTCACTACTACGAGACTTCATTGGAGAGCTTTGATACTCGCGTGCGTTCTGCGCCGCATACCGACTTCGGAACCCTGACCTTGCTGTTCAACGATAGCAACGGCGGCTTGCAAGTGAAGAACCAGGAAGGGCAATGGATTGATGCGCCTCCCATGCGCGGCCATGCCATCGTTAATGGTAAGATACTACCCTTTACTCCTATAGTCAATGATATAGACACTAATGGAATAAATAGTGGGCGACCTCCTCTCTCGCTGGTTCAACGGTCAATTAAAATCCACTCAACACCGAGTCGTCCAGCCTCCAGCTGAAACCCGCGAAACTGAAAATGGCACAACCACTGTCATCCCTTCAAGATATGCCATTGCCTGGTTTGGTCACCCCAACCGCGACGCAGTCGTTGAGCCTTTAAAGGAATGTGTTACCTCTGAGTGGACGCAGAAGTTCAAGGCAGTAGTCGCTGGGAAGCATGTCAAGGAGCGCATGGCTCGACTATTGGAGCACGGCTATCTGCCTGAGAAGTGGACTGACGACATGCATCGCAAGCCTATTGCTGTTTGACTAAATGTGCTTTGTGTTTTTGCATTGGTTGGTGTTTGCTTGCATATGGATGCAGCCTTTGGAGTTCGGGTCTTGCCTTTTTATTATGATGTTACGATACCCTCTTAATAACAAACCTATGGTCTAAGTGAAACATAATTCACCTCCATATATTGCCATAATTTAGAACAGTCGTAAACCGAGCTCATGACAGGCCAAAGGCAATCAGCCATTTTTCAAAAAGATCCTTGCGAGTCTACATTTTATTATAATAAAGGCCTACCTCAAATACCAGGCCTATAATACTCCTGTCCCTTTTCGGTAATGATAGCTATAACCGTGTATTTGTTATGCCAACATAACTACGCATAGGATTCGGAGCTTAGCATGTTGCACACATCCTACTACTGTACTAACGAAGCTTAAATATTCACCCTTAGTCTATCAATCACTGCAATATCGTATAGGAAATTAGCGCTAGTTAGTTGAAGACTTCTCCAAGCTCTAATACCAGCTATGTTAGAGGTCCGTCCCACGAACAAGGAACAGTACATAGCATTACCCAACACTGCCACATTCCACCCCAAAGTCGAATTGTCACTACACCAGGTCCACCTCAGCTAAGACGGCGCAAGAAACGGAGATAGCAGCCGAGAGTCCGAACAACACTCATCCAGTCAACTTACCAGCTGCCTAAAACAGAGCAGATCATCGATGAGAACTGCAGAATACCGAATCGGGGTATAGTCAAAAGTCAGTAATGCTGAGCCACCACCAAATCTGGGTATAATACAGGGTGATATGCAACTTGAATCTTGGCCTTACCAACCGGGACGGATCGGAGCAGGCATAACCCTTGCAAATACGAATACAGTACACCGTATCTCGTCGTGTCTATTTCTCAGATGGTTTTTTTTTCGACTTACTGTATACTAAGTAGATCCTGTCGGCATTCCCGATCCATGTTAATTACCTAGAATAGCCGTCTTACCTCAAACCCCAACCCCATAAGGCAACCTCTACGCCCCCTGTCCATCGTATCCCTTCTGACTCACTACGTATAAACTAAGATGATGAAGTACGTACACCGCAACTTTCCTTTCATCCCCAGTCCAACCAAGCATTATCACGCTAAATAAGTCCAAGCACCACGGATCTTGGCCGTCAGAGAGCCTCATGTTAACGGAAAATTCATTCACGAAACTTAGCCTGCAAAATGGCCCCACCAGACTGCATTAGCAGATGGCCTAACGGCGTTAATCAGCTTTCATCACGGCGCATGATCAGATAATTCCAAGGAACGAGTCTAGAAGCCTGTCGCAATTTCTGCTTGGAGTAATATCGGCTAAAGATTAGTAAGGAGCGTCCCCATAGGTGGGGGGGTTGGGATATGGGCTGACTTGGGATTTGGACTAAAATACTTGATTCAGGCACTTTCGTGAATCATGTCGAATTGTGGGTCAGGGGGGATTTGATCTATGTGGGCTTTACTATGGTTGACTTTCTGGGTAGAAGGGGGGACCTGGGCTTCGGGGAGGAGGTCAGGGGGAGAGGAGAGGGTTAGCAGGGATTCGATTTGGATGGCGTGGATTTGTGACTTGTACGTGGTTTAGTTGGACGAGGTAATACAAGATATCTTCATGCAGCCAAATTGGCAATCTTCATTCCGCTAACTGAATTGGCCAGTAAGATTGGACTGAATCCATAGATTTTGTTGATTGAAATATACACAGGAACTGAGATAGCTGTGCATATGACGAATTTTTATTTGAGCTCCTGGTTATCTAGAGCTAAGATTCTGTAGTTCTTCCTCCTCTGTCCCAATATACCTTGAATCTTTATATTTCGTGTCTCCGCTTGCATCAGGACACAGTCCTCTCTTATTTACACGGTTTAATGATTGTGTATAAGACCATCGGGACAGTAAAGTATATTACATCCAAGCCCCTATATGGATTATGAACTAGGGGGGCTTTTGCTTGATACCTTTCACGCTGCAAAACAATGCTCATACTAGCAGACCATTATGATAAAGGGTATGTGTAACACACAAAAGACGAATGAATAAGACATCCATGGTTCTTACATTGCCCTGGTGTTAGGGTCCACAATGTCCGACAACAACCTTAAGATCTATCATAGCCTCTACAGTATACACCCCTACATTATCGCTTAACACCTGATTGCTTCTGACACGACTATTCTCTATATCCCAGTTGACACGAGTCTCATTAAATACCGACACAACCCTATTGAACACCATCACATCCGCAAGCCTTCTTGGAGACAGTGCTTTGTCTGGTTGCCTTTGAAAACCCCCAATGGATGAAAAGGAAAAATCAATCCAAAGCCGTCATAAGAAAAAAGAACGCAAGATCTTATTAAGTCTCTAGCCTTTGTTAGCTACATGACTTAAGGCGTCACACGGCGCACATCGATCGGCATTTCTCGTCTTATGCCATCGTGCGATACTTTCCTGTGAAATCAGTACTCAAAATCTCTGGATATCAAGCCACCAAGATCGGTCAACATGGTCCAAAAGCCAGAACCCACTTTATGGCCAGAAGTCTCCTCAGAGAGCCTCACGCAACAAGTTTCCAAGAAATTCAAATTAATACCCCAATCCCCGTCCTCCAATCCACCAACAACTGCACACTGTCCAATCACTACCACGGGTGAAGACAGGTTGAAACGCTTCGCACGACACGGCGGTCCTGATCTCACTGATATCAGAGGTGTAAGCATCCATATCATACCTCAGCTTGAAGTTATGACCTCTAATCACGGTTTGAATAGTACTGTTCGCCAACGAATACGTCGAATATGAAGAGCGAGTCTATGTTTGGGACTTCTGGCTCCCAGGATCAGGGAGATTTTGAGTCAATATATTGTCCTGACGGACGACGTTCGTATGTTGGTGCTACCCAGAGCTTTCACTGAGCTTAAGAGGCAGTCTCTATGCTCTAATCAGCATATTGACCGGGAGGAGCTGTGAGATTTTATTTCCTTGAATAATTCATGGTACGAGAGTGATGTTTATACAATGACATTGGCTTACGGATTAGACATGATTAGCTCAAATGATGTTTCTGATCTAATGCTTATTCAGTGAACGAACCACCCGCCGGTATTCATCTGTGGTTGCAGAAGGTCTGATTATCTATGATAGGATGGGGATAGAGCTCGCCGGACGATAGCTCTCAGTCTTACATTTGAAGAGTCTGATTAAGGACATATGGTAGCATCTTTTTTTACATTTGCATACAGGAGTGTCATGATTTTTTCAACCCGGTGGTCTACTTTCAAGAGTGAAAGTTCATGCTCGTCGTTCCATGTGCCCTTTCTCTTCTCTATTGGCTTTGAAGTATCGATAACTCACATAATGTACATACCCGACCAATCCATAAACTGATTATACTACCTCTTTTGAATTTTTAGATATTCGTTACTTGACTTAGTACCCAATCTTTCCTCATTTCTGATTACGAATACCACGATAGGATTAACGAGATATGCTAAGTGCCCAGTGTTCTGAGCACGAGACAAATTTACTAATAATGTACCACGAAAGAACGCTTACGTAGAGTTCTTCACTAGGCCGACTTGTTATTGACTCGAGCCAGAAGCACGTTACTACTAAGACAAATCATGAACCCAGGGAGATGCTGTGACTGGATCAGAAAACAGATAGTCAAGTCGACATCATGAAAGAATGCCACAACAGGACAGCATACGTTGGCTTCAACTTATAATGCAACTTCCGTCCCCTTGCTGCGATGCCTTTTTAGATGTGGGATAGAGGATATTGCTACAAAGGGTATACTGGAAAATTGAATCACAGTTATGGCTTCCAAATCCTACAGACTCGGTCATTGGGCATGGTATACTATCAGGGTAAGAAGACTGTCGAGAGGCTAAGGTTTCGGGTTAACAGCAGCTACCACCTCGGTAGGATCTGAAGACAAGAAGATGATGACGGGGCTGGCTAGTATGCCAGTGGTGAAGGCAGTGGTGGTCGATGACTGCTGGAGCAAGCGATAAATGCGTATCGAGATATGGTGTGGTAATTTTATGCCTGAAGGGGAGTCATACGCAGCTTTCTACAACAGTCTTGAATCGCATGGTCTCGGGCTGCAGTGTGATACGAATGATGTCCATGTTGGACGTGATACGAGGAAGTCATTAGACTAACACGTGAGTCTATATAAACTCAGAATATCTGCCGGTGCCTTGATGTATAGTTAGGTATAGCGTGACAGGCCTGACCGTTCGCGGATCGTCAGCTATTTCCGAGTGGCATCAGATGTACCACATTGCTGATGTGTCATTCAACAGAATAGCTGACATGGGTCACACCGAGTAGAACAATACGAAATATTCATGCCACCGGCTATAGACACTCATGACCAGCACTTACGAGTGATTTAACCCCGAATTGAATCAGATGAATAAGTGAATAAATAGGGCTGACGAAATAGGAAATGTCCATCAAACCGCCCATGGGCATAGTATACAATTTACAACTACAATCAAGGTGTATGATACACCATTCGAAGTCTGCTCATCCTCCGCTATCTTCACCTAGCTTCCTTTTTTTACGAACGCCACTTGCAGCTTTGGTGAACATGCTATCCAGTTTCTGCTGCCCTTTCTCGGATTTATCAACTTTTACCTTCTCCGATGCCAGTACCGGAGGCAGGCCTTGAACACGCTGCTTGGCGTCCTCCAGCAGTTCGACCTCTCGGTCACGTTGCTTCTTGACCGTTGGGACGGACCATGAGTTAGACAAGGCGGACTTGTAAGCCAACTTATACTTGGACCCAGTCAGGTTTGTCTCGTACGTGTTGGCGTCAATCTTCTTGACAAACTAAGAACAGTGAGATAGGGACTTGTGGCTCAAGTTCTGCATGCTATTGGCCTTTAAGTCAAGGGAAGTACGAACGTACCTGATGTGCTACAATGAGCCAGTGATACTCCGTTCCTACAGGAGCACCACTACCCTCCGGTGCCTTCCTCGCTCGTCTCTTATTGGTCTGATAATCGATCCGCCATAGATCTGGCTCCTCCTTCGTTTCCTTCCACACGCCTTGATCGTAATTCCAAGTATGAGATCCTCCCACCGCCATACCCGAGTAGACCTGTCCTTTGTAGGATTTGAGCATGTTATAACCTCCCGCCCCTACGACATATTCCGGTCTTGCATGTTGGACGGTATTTCCCGATTCTTCCGGCATTTCTTCATCTTCGTCCATCATAACGGGTGGCTCGTTACCTTCATCGTGGCGAGGGCTTCGTGGACTACCCATGGAGCCTTTTTCCTGTGCCTCTGGTGGCTCAGCATCGGCATTCTCGTCCGCCACTGGGGCATTCTTCTCGGAGAGTGGAGGGGATGGTGGTTTGTGAGTCGTGGAAACGGTCTTCCTTACGCGTTTCGGAGGCATGTTGACTTAATTTAACAGATGGTGTATGGTCAGGCAGAGCGATGTATGGGTGTTTAGGGTGGAGAGTGGTACGAATGTGATGTGGTGGCATGACGTCATGGCAGCCACCTCGACAAATTTTCATTCTTATCGCGATTTAAATCGAAATCTATTTATAAACCCTTGACAATTCTTTGGCACATACTTTACCCCATACATTCATGGCTTCCTGCGGCTGTAGGCGTTAACACCCTTACGCTATGATATCACATCTTTGTGCAGTAAGGACCATCATTTGCAGGACACTATTTGGTGGAGTGCATCCATGCATCCTCATGGCCAGCGACATATGAGAGAGAGACTTGGGGTAACGGTGCTCGTGACACTGGTGCGGAGTGTACCCGAGAGAAACTAAACGTATTTAAATTTTACTATGGCATTTTGACGGTGAGATATCTCACAACTCACCCGCCCAATGAAGTAAGTGGATTAAAATCCATAGATCTTTCCTCCGACGTCATCTCCGTCTGTGAACTGCGAATGTGGAGCAAGAATAATTTTTTAAACTCGGCCAGAGTCATTGGCTAATATTTCGGGAACCAACCACGATCTGCGCTTGGGGGAAATTCGGGGTTCTTACGGTAGGGTCTTCCGAAAAATAATCCAATCCCGAGGGATGCGAAGGCCCTAGCATTACCGAATCGGGAAATTTAGATGGAAGTGCAGAAGACTTGCAAGAGCCAAAAAGAAAAAAACCCCACGCAAGACCTCCACTTCTTCTTGCTTGTGACCGACGAACCATCGTCGGGGCCCAACCTCCCTTGAACTCCGTCGCAGGGTCTCCATCAATCAGAGCGATCGACGTTTTGTCTTTTCAGAAGGCATATCGCGGATGTGGCATCTGCCCTTGCGCACACGCACACGCACACACAAGACGCCTCGTCCGCCACCATGACCAGGGGATCCATACTGGAAGGAGACTCAGGGAATCCTTGGCGAATAATCTGCAAGTTCGTCTTCTCCCAGGACCAAAACTCTGTCGTTACCCGAGACATCAAAAGGGGGGCAGGATAAATACAGCCATAACCCCGAGCAAGTTGACCTCTTCTCTCCAAAAATTCCTCATAGTCATGTTTGTTATTCCCAGAGGTCATCCAATCCCCCTGCATCACGGATATCACTACTCTATTCGAAACCCCTGAGCACATAATAGTGCCGCGGCTAACACACATTCGCTTGGATCCTGGTCTCACTACATACGACCCCTCCGTTCGTTCTTCACTTCCTCGGTCCAGTCTCTGCTTCTGCGGAAATAATATCCGTTTACGCTTCGTCACCGACGCCGATGAGCTTCTCCTTTTAAAATCTCACGGACTCCCTCGTTGACCTTGTAAAATTTTCCGCTCGTTCTTCCACCTTTCTCCCTCTCGTGACCGGAGTCACGGGTCTACCTCCCCATCCCGTGACCGGCATTTCATCACGGGCTGTCAGATTTTACTTTCTCAAGGATCCCCGAAACTTAATCCCCGCGTGTCATAAACATGCGCGACATGCCGTCCAGATTTATTGAAATCCTCGACCCCGAGGATTCTCATTTTCGTATGTCTGATGCCGACGTCCGTCTGGAAGATGTCCTGGCGGACCAAGAGGCCCTCGCCAGCCGGCCCCGTTCCTCCACGCAATCGTCGACCAAAGCGGGTCTCGATAAAGACCGGATATATCGGGAGGGTCCATCGTCGCCACAACAGCGGTGGAAGCGCTTGAGCACGATCCTGGTCCCTGCGAGACGGGGCTCCAGCTAAGCCGAGGATCTCTCCTACCACGTTCACGCTAGACGTGATCATCACCGTCGGAATATACAATATTCCCGACGAGAATTCAATACATTTTTCGCGGCATGGTTCTTCCCTGCCCAGTGAGACCCAAATTAGAAATCGATCGGTCCATGGTTATGGCATGCGGATACGACCCGACGATTACGGCGGTTATGGCATATGGTATATACGAATGATTCTGGTTTAGCATACAATTTGGTTGCGTTTACATTCCTGATCCACAGTAGTGGATCTTCTTTTCACAACCCTTGATACCCCCTATGCAGTGTCAGCACATCGTCGTTTGACTGTTTTTCTCTTTCCTTCTCGACGCATACATTATGAATGTATGTCGGTTGAGTACATTTCCTTCACCTTCTGCTCGCCACTTACGAACGTATGATCGCAATGCTTTGAAAGCGCGTTTATGACTTACTGGATACACGACACGTCATTCTTCCATACAATCAGGATTAAAAGCATACACTAAAGACTTGTATTATGTATTAGAATATTAGGGCTACTTTATTTTATCAGTATTTCAATAGCAGAACGTGTTCCTTCGGATAGGAAAAAAAAAATATAGATTGCAGATGCAAAGGGCGGTAGAGCGGACCCTCTCCGGCGTTAGTTAGTTCGTCCAAAGTTTTTATGTAACTGGCCACGATTAAAGTTCAATAACACGTCCGAAACCTTGAAAGGCCAAAGTCACCGGACGATACTTACAGTAGGTCAATTACCAAAGCCCCCAATGGGCTTTCATGCCTCCAGCTTCGCCGAACTGTTAGGTTGCATATGTGAGTCACCCCACTCACTTGAAGCAGGGTGAGACGGAACTGACCATACCTTACCTAGGGCAGAATAGCTGATCTACAACGACGTCCACCATTCAGAGGATCGTATCGACGAACAAACGCTATTATCCTCCTTTCAGCAGCAGTTCCCCAGAGCATAGGCCTCCATTTCTGACTGCTTAGCTATGCTTTGGTTCATGGTTCACGGGATTTGGACTACTATCTCGTTGCCATTGGTGCTACCTGTACCAGAGACTAGCTGATGGTGCAGAACTCAGCTCCACTCATTGGAAACACTCTAGTTATTCCCTTTTTTGGGTGAAGTCGATCTTTCTCCAACCGATCGCCCTGTTCGGGGTGGTCGCATATCCCAACCATGTACACGCTATATACGTAGTTAGTGTGTTCTTGTCCATAGCAGTAGCTGTTTTCTTCACTATTGAAGCGTCCACAAGCCTTCTCGCTATGCAATATAATGTGTTCCAAAACTCAAGCAGAATTAAATATCTGCTATACGACAAGAATCATGATACGTTACTAGTACTTCATTACACCAATGAACAAGGGCCATGGATACAGTAATACCACGCGTGACTGGTACTTCAATATCAGGAGAGAAGCCGAAGAACATGAGGATCTGATGAGAGAAGTCTTCAATGGACTGCGCCTCCAGGCGGCTTTGCTTTCATATTTCCCAAACTGGCTAGTCCCAATTGATTTCCTAGTCCGTCCTAGCGCCAAGCTTTGTGTATGCCTCAGGCATCAGTCGTGGCTGAAGCTCCAGAAAATTTCCCCTCTTTCGCCGCGCATTGCTCCGACTACTTTTTTTTTTTTTCCTTTCTCACATCGGAGATAAGAACGATATTTGCTTGCAAGTGTCTCATTCTTAAGGGTCTGTTTTTGCGCTCAGGTCACCAGATTTGTTTGCGTACATCCTAGGTAGGACATATACCCTTTCTGCTAAATTAATTCTGTGTCCTCCGCATGGCTCTCGCGCGGACCTCGAGTCATTGTCCTTTGTCCAAAGAAACGGATTGACTCACGTGTAGAGATGACTCCGCTCTCTACTTTATTATACCCTTGTCTACTCTCTCATAGACCGTACTAAGGCTCTGGAAAACGCGTGTCGACGTTTACACTAACCATTAATTGACGATTAGGAGTCGCGCATTTGACTGTATCACTTTTTTTTCCGTTGACCCCTCATCTCCCTTGTCGCACGACAAAAACACACATTCACAATGTCTGCCGAACAGAACGTTGCCAACACCGAGGCCGAGAAGGACGTCCAGAATGTCCTGGCCGAATTGAAGGGTGAAGCCGAGACCAACGGCGCCGAGAAGAAGGAGGAGCCCTCCACCGAAGACGCAGAGGAAGCCCGCATCATCGCGGCCGCGGCCCAGCTCGGCGAGAAGTCCGCAAAGGCTGAGGAGGACAAGGAGCGTGAGAACCGCGGTCGTGGACCCCGTCGCAACAACGCCAAGTTCGACCCTTCGTCTCAGAAGGAGACCGACGACCCCGTCGAGATCCGCAAGCAGGTCGAGTTCTACTTCTCCGACTCCAACCTCCCCATGGACAAGTTCCTGCTCTCCAAGGTCGGCGGTAGCCAGAACCGCGCTGTTCCTCTGGAACTCCTTCACTCTTTCAAGCGCATGCGTCGCTTCCAGCCTTTCAGCGCCATTGTTGAGGCTCTGAAGACTTCTGAGGTTCTGGACCTGGTTGATAATGAGACTGCCGTCCGCCGCAAGACTCCTCTGCCCGAGAATGTCACCGAGGCTCATGACCCCAATGTTGTTAAGGTGTTTGAGGATAAGGCTATGGACCGCAGTGTCTACGCCAAGGGATTCGGTGAGGAGGGTCCCACCACCCAGCTGGAGATTGAGGAGTTCTTCACCCCCCACGGCCCCGTCAACGCCATCCGTCTCCGCCGTGCCAACGACAAGACCTTCAAGGGCAGCGTCTTCGTTGAGTTCGAGTCCGAGGAGAAGCAGAAGGCGTTCCTCGCCCTGGCGCCCAAGCCCCAGTGGAAGGGCCAGGATCTGATCATCAAGAGCAAGAGGGAGTATTGCGACGAGAAGGTGCGCGACATCGAGGCCGGCCGCATCAAGCCCAGCGGTCACCGTCCCCGTGGCCGTGGTGGTTTCCGGGGCCGTGGCCGTGGCCGCCAGAACGACAACCGTGACTGGAGGGAGCGTCGCGCTGAGGACCAAAAGCGCGGTTTCAACGGCGACAAGAAGCAGGAGTCCAAGGAGCCTCGCGAGATCCAGAAGGACGCTCGGTAAGCATCCATTCCTACTCCAACGAGAAAAGACCAACCAGCTAACCAAGAACAGCGGCGTCCCTGTCGTACAGAGCACCGCCGACGCTGGCCAGAAGCGCGCCCGCGAGGACGAAGCCAACGGCGACCACCCGGCCAAGAAGGTCGATGCGAAGGAGTAATGGTATGCGACTGATCTGTGTTTTTTTTTCGATAGAGAATTGTTTTACATTGACGGGATGTAAAGCATAAGTATCATACTGACTTGGCTGGGCCTTTATTTTTCTTTTCTTTCAATTTTGCTGGCACTTGGAATTTAAAAAGGATTCTGACGTGGGACTTATAATGGCGTTGTGTCAAGTCTATTATTGCTGTTCATAAGACAAACAAAAGTTCCATATACTTTATATTCTTCTATATCCTTTCTATCCCTAAGCATCCACCCTAAAGAAATAAAGGAAGGGAAATCACTCCTCAAACTCAAGATCATAAGCCAAGGTATCCTCACACAACTCCTCCCTCAACTTATGAACCCTATACCCAAAGTCAGCACAGCCATACTCAACCATCCCAATCAAAACAATCAAAAATAGAAGAGAAAGAGGAGAGGGAGAGAGAACATACTCCAAATGCGCCGGATGCGCCGCATAAACTGCAACATCCTCCTTCTTATCCAAAACAGCCACAAGCCCCATATCGAAGCCCTTGGCGCGGGGCAGGGAGATCGGCAACGGCGGGTTAGTCTTCAAGGAGCGCAGACCGGGGATCTGGCCGACCATTGCTTGGGAGATTTTGGTCCAGTTGGCTAGTTGGGCCGGGGTGACGCCTTGTTTGAGGCGGAAGAGGACTGGGGTTTTGTTTTTCTTGTTAGTAGGTTTGGTCTGGGGTTTGGTTTTGGGGGGTTGGATGGGAGTGTATGGGTGGTGGGGGAAGTACCGATGTGGTAGACGGGCATTTTCTTTGTATTGGTCTTTTCTTTTCTTTTAGGTTGGTTTGGTTTTGGTGTTTGATTTGGGTGGTGAGTGTTTGGGGAGGAGGGCTGGGGTATAGCGTTTTTATATCGGGTTAATGAGGGGAGTCGGGGAATGAAAGTCCGGGGATGAATCATTCCTCGGCGTGTCTCCGATGTTGATCGGGTAGTCCGCTTTGGGGACGGATCTAATCTGATCTTCATTGATTTTGTGACTATTATTTGAGAGAGATCAAGTTACTATTACTATTTTGTAGGATATGTTGTCCTGTGCACCAATGGTAGATTGCTATTCCAATCGGTATCATGAAATCATGGCAATATGGAGATGTCTATTTCTTCTTCTTGGTCTTGTCCACCACGTCAATCCATTGCGTCTTCAGACCTCGTCGCACAAGGGCCGTTTCCAATGCGCGCCGCTGGTCGCCCTGCACAAGCACTTCCATGACGCCCTTCGGGGCGCCGTTGGCCTGCGCTACGCTGGTGCTGCTGGCACACTTCTTCTGAAGCTCCTCGGCCAGCAGACTGGGGATGATGCCGAACACCTCCAGGTTCGAAACCTTGGTGACGGTCTTCGAGCCGGTGCGGCGCTCCAGAATCACCGTTACCTTCGGGGTCGCGCCGGGTTTGGGCTTCACGTCTGCTAGAGTCTGTCCTGCTCGGAGAATGGCGTAGTGTGCGGTCATCAGGTTGTGGTCTTCCACGATACGTTTCAGAAGTCCATCGCGGGTCGTCTTTCCCCGTGCAATGGTGCTCTTATCCTCGGAGGAAGAGGTAGTGAAGATAGTGTTGGCAAGGAAGGGATTGAGGGAAATGATACGGCGGTTCTGCTGGTCGATAATGGGAGGGTTTTGAGATTGGAGGTACTGGTCTAGATGATTGGACACATCGGAGTATTTGTAGTAGTTCTGAGGGTTGGTGCTGGACAAAGCTGGGAATATTGCGGGGGTCAGTTTCTGCGTGGGCCGGTACAGTGTCTGAACTGTGAGCGTTTGGCCAACAGCAGGGTCACCGCCCGTGGCTTCGGGCTTCTTGTTCGCAGCCGCGGCAGGCTTCTTAGCATTCTCAAGGGCAGACTTGGATGGAAGTCGGTACGGGACAAACTGCTCAACGAGGCGGTCATTGAAGTCCACATCTAGGATGATGGTCTCTTGGCCACTCCGATCCTTGGACTTGACGAGTTGTTGTTTATCAAGATACTTGATAAACTTCTTGACATTCTTCCAACTGGTTTTCTTGATTTGATAGTATTGGGCCTGCTGTGCGGAGAAGATAGGAAGGTAGGGTGTAATCATATTCGAGATCAAGAAAGATGGCTGGACGGGCAAGGACAGGCCGTGGTTGGGAGCAGACGGGTTGTCCTGCTTCAGCTTATATAGGGAGTAGATAAAGGCCTTCGTGAAGGCCTCGTCGATTTCTGTGCGACATTAGCCATCTGAGAAGGTAAGGGGGGCTTTTATTTAGACCTACCTTTCGTCGACAGCTCCTTTTCCTCTACCGGAGCTGGTTCATCGAGCGGTGCTTCTACAGCTTCAACTGGCTCTTCATTCCCCGCAGCTTGAGGGCTTCCGCCCTCATTCAGGGCCAGCTCGTCAACCTTCTCTTCGATCGCTTCTACCTCCTCATCGCCTTCCAACTCTTCCTCATCCCAGCCTGGAAGATACTCCGGCGCTAGTTGACCGGGACGCGACGACGAGCTCCAGGCCCATAACTCGTCACCCTCCCAGTGCAGACCTCGAACCGCATGACCCTTGGTGCCTTGTACATCCCCTAAAGCCGATACATCAATCTCGCAGACTCCGACGAAAAGCGGCACAGTGTGTCGGTCCAAGCTAGCGACAGCAACTACAGCGCCCTCGACCGCACGCTTGGGGAAAGGCGGCTCGTTCGCGAGACCTGGGGTCATCAGGTCTGCTCCTCCGTGTAGTTTGCGCATGACCATATCCGGTGTGTATAGCAATGGTACTAGGTTGGGATTATTCCATAAGGTATAGACTGTAGGGTAGACACGGCCGTCGGCGCCGGGCCCATGTTCGAGCTTGAACCATAAGATGCGTTCCTCCCCTCCTGGATGTGTCCCCACGTATACGGTGCCCTGTACCTCTCGAAGCTGGGGACCTGCAGTCGTTGTAAAGCGTGCTGACAACGAGTTATCAGGAAGGAGGGCATTCCGAATAGATGAAAGGTTCGGCGCGGGGTTCGACGGCGTCGAGGCTTCGCCGGCAGGCGCGCTGGAAGGGATCTCGATCTTATAGTCGCTGATGATTTGGTCGGCGATTTTTCGACGATCAGAAGACCGTAAAGGCGAAAGGTTCTTGATCTACTTGCTGTTCAGCCTTGAATCTCTTTCTGAAATCTCTTGCGCCGTTCATGGTAGAGCTGTAGACAGGCTTCGGCGAAGCAATGCGGGGGAGGGGTTACTCACCGTAGGCTTTTTCTTAAACATGGTGGAGAATTATGAGAAGGGAGCGGTTAGGAAATACAACAAAATCAGGTATTATCTGGTCGATACCATGCAATATAGCAAATGCGACCGTCGGCCAGGGCCTGTGAGGAAGAGCTGGTGGTAAAGAATGACGGAGCCATGCAATTGTTTGTCCCGCAATAACAATCGGCCGCTATTCCCCATTCATCGGCAATCACCTGTCGGCCCTACGAACGCATTGTCCATAACAAAGTCATGGAAATTTTATCGAAAACCTAGGCGAAAGTTTGTACATTTTGTATAACATACTCTTCTACTGAGGAGAAAATAAA
>ML741841.1:0-158108 GCA_009193525.1 Aspergillus sergii | reverse complement strand
AAAAAAAAAAAAAAAAAAAAGAAAAGGCTTCGTATTCTACATGCGGTACGCGCGGGTACTTTTGCAAGACGGATTTACCTGCTACAACTATATAAACCGACATTTTCTACCCATACGGTAGTTCATGGGTAGCACAAAAGTTGTGAAGGACGGGTTGTCAAGGACGCGCAAATTGATTCGGTCGATCCCAGCGATTTGTCTGTAAACTCCGAACCTCGGCATCCGCGCCAAGCGCAAAGAAGTGCTCGTCAGATGCTCTGCGTTGACATTTCCCTATAAATCTACGACGCACTGCGCTCCATACCGCCCTCTCCAGAGCATCGGAGACTCCCGCATATTTTTGATAGTGCCCGTCATGGCTGACACTGAAAATCCCCCTGATTCTTCTGCGCCCGCCGTTGCCAAAACACCGAATGTGGGGAAATCGGCCAGTCCCGCGGGGGGTTCACCACCGCGACCTTCGTCTTTGAGTGTTGCTCAGCGCCAGCTGCTAGGAGCCCTCAGGGCAACCGACGTCACAATAGGCCGCTTGGACAAGTAAGTACTTGACTGAGATTCCAGTCTTTATGTGCGATTCTCTGCTTTTATGCGACAGGCGTCCCGACCAGCAGGAGTCCCTATCATTTCCATGTGACTAACTGCGCACTGTGCATAGGCTCATGTCCTCGGCCTATGGTCAAGAACGAGTTTTTGCTGTCACCGGTTATCTCACCCATGCGCTCCATCACCTCCTCGCCTCCGCACCATGGATTGCCCTCCAAACACGGCTTGGCCTTCTGGCCCGATTGAGATCAAAAACCACGCCTGTCGCATCTAACTCGACTCCCTCACAATCCCGACTGCTTGCCCTCTCTGCTCTCATGTCGGAAACCCGCTATAGCCTCCGGCTCTTGGGCCTCTTTCCTCTCTGGACTTGGGGTTCCGCTACCTTGAAATCTCCCCCGTCGGACCGCATCCTCTACGCACTCACCCTTCTCCAAGTGGCAGTGAACATGATCTACCAAGCCCTTGAGAATGCGGGCTTCCTAGCTTCCAAGGGAGTAATCTCCAAGAAGTTCATCGACCGCTGGGGCGGTATTGACAAGTGGTACATATGGAGTACACGGGCCTGGTTCGGTCACATCTTCTTCCAGTTCTTCGTACTGTGGAGAGAGCACGTGCTCCGGAAGAAGAGAATGAGTGGTGAAGTGTCGGAGGAGAAGAAAGGGGAAGCGTTGAGAGCCGAAGTTCGCGCCTGGAAGAAGAGCCTGGTGAATAACACCTGCTGGGCCCCGTTGTGTCTTCACTGGTGCTTCGAAAAGGGAATTGGTTTCCCTGACAGCTTGAGCGGCGTTGTTAGCTTCATGGCGGGGGGTTGGGGAGTTTACGACTTATGGACCGCAACTGCGCAGTCCTAAACAAAACAGGAAATCCGGCTGGACTGAGATCTGTATATAAATGTGGATTAGAGTATATTAACTGGCGCATTTTGGGGATTCAAACTCAAATACTTTATGATAGAATAGAACTTCCCTAATTCTCAAGCATTCCCTCTACATCACATGCTGTCTAAGATTCAGAAGCATTTCTCTATCTGCTACTGTTCCATGCATAAAGCCATAATTGCACCGAACCCGAGCACCTAATCCTCATCATAAATCCTTGCATGCCCTAAAACCCCCAAACGCCGGTTTAAATGACAACCAATCTCGGGTGATCACAAAAAAAGAACAACCTATTGCTACCCAGGTCTTACAGGAACAATCCCGATCCGTCCAGCAAATTCCTGTGCTGGGAGTTAACAATGTTCTCATAGAACTTTTCTTTCAAAAACCAATCCAGTGGCCAAGCCGTGCTCTCGACAGGTATCAGGCCCTCCTTCGAACCATGCCAAGCAAACATACCAGCATCAATCATCCGTCCACTGCAAATATCATGGCAAGGTAAGCTATCATCCTTCAGACGAATCTGAGCCCTCACATCCACCAAGCTCATAAGTCCTCCTTCAAGCTCATAAATCAAGTTCCGCTGATTCAGGTCCAGCCCCAACACGAGCATTCCTTGCACTGTATCGCGTGGATTGGAAGTTTGGACAACGACAGGTGGACTCTTCGGTGATATCTGGTAGAGCATGTAACCTGACACGCATGCGCGAGTCATTCGTTTTGTGATGTCGGTGGCTGGGTCTTCTCCTATGAAATACTTGAGTACGGTGGGGAGCATCAACACTCCGTAGACGAAGCGCGGTGCACAGTTTGGCCTTTCGAGGAGCCCTTTTGATGTTTCCTCTGTGAAGGTGTTCAGGAGAGCTTGGTTGAAGTCGGCTGGATACCATGGTTTACACTCCATTCTATGAAGGGAGGGCCGTGCAGGATTGGTTTAGATGAATTGGATGCCCATTCTTCGGGGCGATGCCGTTGTTGCTTGCAATTGTGTGTTTGCCGTATCCTTCTCTTGGCTTTGGGGCTTGTGGCGCGATTATAAGGAGTTATGACTTGGACGAACTATGTAATGGTTCGTTGGTAGTAAGGTGCTCTCTAAGTATGAGATAGGAAAAATATCTCCTTGATAGGCTATATGACTATGACGTTTCCAGTCAATTTGAATGGAAGTAGATTGTTTATCTAGTAAAAGGGAAGACTGGTGAATATTTGGAGGATATACAACACTTTAGGAGAGCATTGTTAAAGATGGAAAGCACGTTTTATAGAGGGTAGTACTGAACAAGTCTAGGACATTAAGGCTTTATACAGATTTTCAAACCAGGCAACATTTTCTATCATGGCCAAAGCCTGAGAAGGCACCTTCATTTGCCTAGTCATGTTGGAGCCTTGGGTGAAGGGGGGTGATATGTAGGGTGAACGAGGCTGGTACCACAGATGGGCAACAAACGATATAGCCCTTTTGCCTGAGGCAACCAGGCACATCAACAGTGCGGAGTATTAGG
The DNA here is from genome assembly GCA_009193525.1 of Aspergillus sergii. Classification (NCBI taxonomy): domain Eukaryota; kingdom Fungi; phylum Ascomycota; class Eurotiomycetes; order Eurotiales; family Aspergillaceae; genus Aspergillus; species Aspergillus sergii. The sequence goes on along the minus strand of ML741841.1, from coordinate 155,182 downwards.
TACGATTTAGTAGAAGTATGTAATGACGATCAGTCAGCATCAACGACGAAAACAGAAGTTTAAGATAAGAACCTTGAAGGCAAAGCCACTTGGCAACAAAGAACGTTTCGGAACATCAGAGCTGTCCATATTAATAATGATCGCAAAATAAATAAAAAAATTAATGATTATATCTTGGAGTTGACCAGTCGACACTTTGGGTAGCTTGTCAGTATGCGACCGGCTTCCATACGCTTCTGTACTCGGGGCGGTGGCGGCAGCCGCCCAGTGGCTAATGAGTGAGGAACCCTGGCTTAAGTCATCAACAATAGGCAGTTGAGACTATCGTCACCTCTTAACGGGTAGCTGTTTCTGCCACTTCTGATCTCACTTCCAACTCTCTGTCCCCGTTGCATTTTATCAATCCTTCCCCCTTCTCCCATTTACGCATCCCTCAGACATTTCATCGCGTTTGCTGGATCATTTGTCTGTGTTCCATTTTTTTTGTTCTTTTTTTTATTTTCAAGTTCCTGTCGTCGGGCATCGTAAGTCCGATACAGTGACGTCCTTCGTACCTTCAGGCCTACCCTACTTCAAGAGCTTGTTAGATCAGTGACCCATCCCCATCCGCCGTCAAAATGAGCGCAGAACCCGACCACACTCATGATAAGAAGAGGGTGCACCTTCAGTATGCTTCAAGTCCTTTCCTCTTGCAGCGATTCATGTGCTAACCGAGCTCAAGGGACGCCTCTGGCGCCGAGAAGAAAGAGGTGAAGATTCATCGCAGAAAGAGAAATTGCCGGCCCTGACACTGACTGGTCTCGCTACAGGAACTCGATACCGCGACAGCCATCCTAAAGAAGAAGAAGAAGCCCAACTCATTGATGTATGCTAGTATTCCCCACGACTGTTAACAATAGAGGGGGTACCTTGATGGATGCTAATCAGAGCGCTTCCAGTGTGACCGATGCCGTCAACGATGATAACTCCGTTATTGCCCTATCCAACAACACTATGGAAACCCTCCAACTCTTCCGCGGTGACACAGTTCTGGTTAAGGGCAAGAAGCGGAAAGACACCGTTCTGATTGTGTTGGCGGATGATGATCTTGATGATGGAAGTGCCCGCATCAACCGTGTGGTGAGGCACAACCTCCGTGTCAAGCACGGCGATGTCATCACTGTTCACCCATGCCCCGATATTAAATATGTAGGTACCTCCTGACTACGGCTCGACAGGGCGTGCTAGCTGACCACATTCTGGTACTACAGGCCAAGCGTATTGCCGTTCTCCCCATCGCAGACACTGTTGAGGGTCTCACCGGCTCCTTGTTCGACGTCTTCCTTGCCCCCTACTTCCGCGAAGCCTACAGACCCGTGAGACAGGGTGACCTGTTCACAGTAAGAGGAGGTATGAGACAGGTAGAATTCAAGGTCGTTGAGGTGGATCCTCCAGAGTACGGCATTGTTGCACAAGATACCGTCATCCACTGCGAGGGTGAGCCGATCCAGCGCGAGGATGAGGAGGGCAACCTCAACGAGGTCGGTTACGATGACATTGGTGGTTGCCGGAAACAGATGGCACAGATCCGTGAATTGGTGGAGTTGCCCCTCCGTCATCCTCAGCTGTTCAAGTCCATTGGTATCAAGCCTCCTCGCGGTATCCTCATGTACGGTCCTCCCGGTACTGGTAAGACTCTGATGGCTCGTGCCGTGGCAAACGAGACCGGCGCTTTCTTCTTCTTGATCAACGGTCCCGAGATCATGTCCAAGATGGCCGGTGAGTCCGAATCGAATCTGCGCAAGGCCTTTGAGGAGGCTGAGAAGAACTCCCCCGCTATCATCTTCATTGATGAAATCGATTCCATCGCCCCCAAGCGTGAGAAGACCAATGGTGAAGTCGAGCGCCGTGTTGTCTCTCAGCTCCTCACCCTGATGGACGGCATGAAGGCTCGTTCCAACGTTGTCGTCATGGCCGCCACTAACCGCCCCAACTCTATCGATCCTGCTCTCCGTCGTTTCGGTCGTTTCGATCGTGAGGTCGATATTGGTATTCCCGACCCCACTGGCCGCCTGGAGATTATGCAGATCCACACCAAGAATATGAAGCTCGGAGATGACGTTGACCTGGAGACCATCGCCGCTGAGACCCATGGTTACGTCGGCTCTGATCTTGCTTCTCTCTGCTCTGAGGCTGCTATGCAACAGATTCGTGAGAAGATGGATTTGATCGATCTGGACGAGGATACCATTGATGCCGAGGTGCTCGACTCTCTTGGTGTCACCATGGAGAACTTCCGTTACGCCCTTGGTGTCTCTAACCCCTCCGCTCTTCGCGAAGTGGCTGTTGTCGAGGTGCCCAACGTTCGTTGGGAGGACATTGGTGGTCTCGAGGAGGTCAAGCGCGAGCTCATCGAGAGCGTGCAGTACCCCGTGGACCACCCCGAGAAGTACCAAAAGTTCGGTCTTTCACCTTCTCGAGGTGTGCTGTTCTACGGTCCTCCTGGTACTGGTAAGACCATGCTTGCCAAGGCTGTCGCTAATGAGTGCGCTGCCAACTTCATCTCCGTCAAGGGCCCTGAACTGCTCTCTATGTGGTTCGGTGAGTCTGAGAGCAACATCCGGGATATCTTCGACAAGGCCCGTGCTGCCGCTCCTTGTGTCGTCTTCCTGGATGAGTTGGATTCGATCGCCAAGTCTCGTGGTGGCTCTGTTGGTGATGCTGGTGGTGCCTCTGACCGTGTCGTCAACCAGCTCCTGACCGGTATGTGTAGAAGTAGACAATCTATGCGCTTGAATGTATAAGCTAACTTTCATCTTAGAAATGGACGGCATGACCTCCAAGAAGAATGTCTTCGTCATCGGTGCCACAAACAGACCCGAGCAGCTTGATGCTGCCCTTGTCCGTCCTGGTCGTCTGGACACACTTGTTTACGTTCCCCTTCCCGACCAGGCTTCTCGTGAGGGCATCCTCAAGGCCCAGCTGCGCAAGACCCCTGTCGCATCCGATGTCGACTTGCCCTTCATTGCCAGCAAGACCCACGGATTCTCTGGTGCTGATCTTGGATTCGTTACTCAACGTGCTGTTAAGCTGGCCATCAAGCAGTCCATCTCTGCTGATATTGAGCGCCAGAAGCAGCGTGAGGCCAACGGCGAGGACATCACGATGGATGAAGACGAGGAGGTCGACGAGGAGGATCCTGTGCCGGAGCTTACCCGTGCGCACTTCGAAGAGGCCATGAAGACGGCCCGTCGGTCCGTCAGCGATGTGGAAATCCGCCGGTACGAGGCTTTCGCTCAGAGCCTGAAGAACTCGGGTGGCAGCAGCTTCTTCCGCTTCCCATCTGCGGGCGAGGTCCAGGACAACAACACGTTCGGTGAAGCCGGCAATGACGACAGCCTCTATGACTAAATTGGGTTTTGTGGTTTTCTTTCATAGTCTTTCATAGTTATGTATCGGCACTAGTTAGATCCAGCGGGGCTGATGGGGGTATGGACTGCTAGGAATACGATTGGTTTCTGATTCCTTTTGAACAGGGTTTGTCCATCTTGTGTCTATCTACGTCTCGCATACTAGATGCCATAATAGTTCTTAGTGGAGAGAGATGAACTCGACGTTCTAGTTTAATGCATCAATGACTCTTATAGAATCCCCAGAATGTTCCCGTAATACAAATATGTCCATTGGATTAAAATAGTGCCACGGCAAAGGTGGACACGACCACAAGTTGACGTTGTACATGCACGTCGTCGTGGATATGGTATCAAAATGCAGCAAACTCCCACCCGTTCTAAACACCAATCTCGCCCGAAGACCCATGACAAGCGATCCGAACAAGAATGCCAAAGCCAGATGTACCCTGAAGAACCGAGAAAATGAATAGTAAAAATACCAAAAAGAAAGGGGATAAGGAAAGAGGAACAGAGGTGACGCCCGAATTCACTTTACCTGTTTTCCAGGCTTTGGCTTCTTGTCCGTCTTCTTAACAGGGCTTGTATCACCATTTTTTAGGGACTGGTCCCCTGTCTTGGACGACTTGGATTGTTTGGTCTTCGTTTCACCGCCGCCCTCCTGCTTCCCATCACCAGCGTGATGGTGCGAATCATGGTGGTCTAACAGATCTGAATCATCATCGAGCACCACCACCTCGCGCAATACCTCTTTAATCGCCCTCACCCCCTGCTCAACCACCGCCTCCGGGATCCGCACATCCACTTTCTCAAAGTAGCCGTCCGCATCGCCGTTGCTATTCTTGTCCTCCTCGTTCACATTGTCCAAGCCTGCTAGTGATGGATGTTTCCGTCCCTCTGCGGATGCAACCACGGCCTCAACAACATCATCAAATCGCTCGCATCGTCCACCGCGCAGGAGCTCCTGCGATAGTTTCCGAACCTTTTCCGTCCAGCCCATGCGTTGCAAGGAGCAGAGGAGGGTCGCGTGAAGATCATCTAGCGCCGTGGTGGAGGCCAGGTGCGCGAGGAGGTCCGATTCGAGACTTTCCGACGAGGCTGGGGTTATCCCTGTGCTTTGGGAGGTGGTCATTTTGCCTTTCTCTTGCGTTCGTTCGTTGGCTCGCTGCTGGATTTATTCCGATCCCTTTATTCCGTTTCTAACCAGACCCGTTATTGGTCCGTGGACCGTGCAAAATCAAGTAAGTGGGCAGGAAAACCGGTGCGATGAGGTTGTCGGCGGCGGCGCGTGGACGGCGGCGGGATATAGATTTTCGGTTTCTGCCGATCTAACCACACCAGACGCTTTCTCTTCCTTGTTTGTTTTCTCCTTTGCCTTTTCTTCGATAGATTGGGGAAGATCGTCTCCGAACGCTCCGTTCATAAACCGAGGCTTGTTGCGACTTGTTGCGTCTCGAAACCTTTTTTCGCGATCGGATTGGAATTACAACGCGGAGAACCTCGGCGGTAGGGCGGAGCGAGGACGGCGGATAGAAGGTCGGGAGGTGGTTGATGCGATCTTTTCGCGATCGCGGCGTCGCTAGCTTCCTTCTGCTTTTGGTTTGGTCTGGGGTTTGCGCACGTAGGTGATGGAGAAAAAGGATTTGGCACTTACGTTGGATTTGTCTGATGGAGTCCGTGCGAATTGCGCGCGCGCTGAGAATGTGGAGATTTCTTTGGAAAAATGGAAGTGGAGAGAACATGAAAGGGAAAGACTGGCCGATTGACAGGGGTTCTCGTGACGAGGGCGTATGATGACTACATTTTGGATTGCCACTTAGGGTTGCAGAGTTGGATATGAACAATCGAACATAGGGGGTGTTCTTGGGTTGGATTGGTTATTGGGGTGGCTAATTAGAGTTTCTTTCTTGGAATTGAATTGCAGGAATTAAATATTATATACGGGGTAGGGTGTGGGTTATCGCTGTGAGTGGGTGTCCGTAGTATTCTGGTATCTCGGTGTATCTTTCTGACTACTATGGTCGATTGAGCAGGTTGTGTGCATTTATTGATCATTCTATTGCTTCTTTCTGACATCGCAAATGATCTGCCATGGTGTATATTAGATAGTTCTGTATCTCTGAGGTTCGTTGGTCTATACAGTATTACTTCAATGGATTATATATCCACATCACGTTGGACGGTCATACCCTAAGCACTTGATAGAGCCTTACAGGCCTACCAAAATGTGGCTTATGGAAATAGTTATCAATCCATAAAAAAGGTCACAATCCATCTTCATAATTCATGAACTGCATAATTATGATCATCTACTCCATCAGACTAAAAAAATCGAACCGGACTAAAAAAAGGAGTAAAGGACTACTTCAGTAGTGCAATGCCAGTCATCGAGTCCCAAGCGCACGGATACACCACTATCTAGAAAGCTAGGAGAATAAAATAGAAGAACGGGCAAGACCTTGTCCGGGTTACTAATTAAACAGAGGCTAAATAGTTCCCAAGCCATTCCACGGGTCAAGTACAGCCACAGGCTAGTGTAACGGTGCTCTTGAACAGGTGTTTGCGTGTTCTCCGGGGATGGCTGGCAGGATTGCATCGCAAGGGAGTCCCTATTTCCATACATAGTGACCTATAAGCGTTGAGCGATCCCTGAGTACCAGGGGTCCTGCTGGGCGAGTCAAGCCTGTAGCTGACGACTGGCGCTTGGAAGGATTGCGTCGGTCGAATGCCCATCACACATACTTTTCTTTTCAATAGCGTGCGCACAGTTACTGATCGCTTCCTTACTCTATTGAAAGCTACCTATACTCCATACGTCATGCGGTTCCGGAGTACGCAGGATCAATAATGATTCCGTTCCATTTACTAGTTACAGGAATAGGAAAACGTAGTTCTGCCTAGGGAGAGAAAAAGATGGTGGATTCTGACAGCGGAGCATTCGGACCCTCCCAGCCGCCAAAAGCGTTAGGCGCTCCGACGCTATTGGTTTTTGACAGCAGTCTTTGGGTCTTTCTCACTCGTCCTTTTCCATTGTCTGCAGGAAAATAGTTCGCCTTTGCCCTGTGGGTATTGATTGGGCTTGGGCTTTTTTCTCCTGAATAAAATATTATTTTATCTTCTATCTTTTTCCTGATTTGGTAGATGAATTGATTAGATCGATGATCTCGGCTAAGATTTTTCTTTTCTTTTCTTTTCTTTTTCTTTTTCAACCATCTGCCCCTGAGTATGGGCTGATATTGAACTATCAATTATTGTGGGCTTTTTTTTTTATCATCTTTTCTTCGTTCGCCTTTTCTGGAGAGTGATCCGGAAGAGGGTGGTTGTTGTCTTCGTTCGATACACACACTCTGTTGATCACTGAAGGAGGGAATTTCCGATCAGTGGATAAATAGAAAGTGTGAAATGTCAATCATCTGGACAAGTAGGAATAGAAATCGTCCCCTTACGAAAAGGACTGGTGCGGTAGGAGGGTTAGGATATGGCTGGGGAAGATCCAAATGCAAGGACGCGAGATTGTCCACCAATACATTTTGTATGGGTAGATTAAATGGTAGCATTAGAATTGTTGTGCCTCGAGGTGGACTGGGCATGTGTCATTTCATTGCATATCCCCTGGCTATAGTCTTCTGATGTATAACAAATGAGAAAAAAGATGTACAAAAAAAATAAAATAAAAATTCCCTTAAAAAACTCAATAGTGACCGGTACTATAGAGGCAAGTTTATCTAGTGATTCATGTATATCAGGTCTTGGAGACCGTGAAGTGGCTCAACTGTAATATAATTTAATTTGATCGAACATTGAGAGAAGAAAAATAGAAAATCGAATATGTATTTTATTTTTGAAAGAAAATAAAAATAATCATCATTATCGACTCTGGGATGAAAAGTCCAGACCGGCATCACGTGCGGCGATCCAAGTTTAGGCGCTTTTGGTCTGTTGCCAAAACTCAAAAAGAGCTCCTCCTCCAGCAAGTCGACTAGCAAGATCACGTCGGACTTCCCTTTCCATTCTCTTCTTTCTTTTCTTTTTTTGGATTTACCGGCCCGGGTTTATTTTGATTTCTTCTTCGCTTCGTTCATTCGTTTAAATCCTTGTTGTTGTCTTAACACTGTTGCCTGTGTTTTTTGTTACCTTGCTGGCTCTTTCACCCTCTCGTGCCCTAATCTTCCTATTCAGGAGAGGATCAGTGACTTTCCCCCCCAAACTTAGCAACTCAAAGCTTCCCCGCTCTGATTTTAGTCCCCATCATCTCTCATATTACATTTGCTGGCACTAACGACGAACGAATCTCCGTCACGACTTTTCAAACTCTCTCTTTCTCCTTCCCCATCTTTTTCTTCTTCCTTTCTGTCTTTTCCCCTTGTTTATATAAGCTTGGGGATTCTTTTTGTTGGGTTTCCGGCATTCGAGGATTGGTTTCGGTTCTTTGACAACTGCTCGGCGCTATTTCGATATCTCCCCCCCAGCCGCCCGTAACCGCCATTCGTCCCGTCCATGTGGCACACTCTCTTGGCTGAGACTTCTTCAGCTGCCTATTTCATCTTGATCTTCTGATTGCGATCGTGAATAATCTATCTCAAGTCTCACTACCTACCGCCGGAAATAACTGTCGTCTCCTCCCCTCCCGTCTTCGTCTCTGCCTCCCCACCGGGCCGACGTCCCATCCGGCCCCTTCGTTGTGTCGTGTCGGTCCTTATCCTCGAGAAATAAATCGCTACCACCATGTCTCTCCACACTTCCTACCACGCCGACTCCGATGCCGACGACGAGTACGAGCGCAGTGTCATCACTTCCCCCCACCTGGCTACCGATTCCGAGGCGTCTCCCTCTGAATCCGACTTCCCCTCCTCCGAACAGACCCCGACTACTTTCGCAAATGCCGACGAACATCCTAAATCCCCCAGAACCATCATCACCGAATGGACAGTTGAAGAGTGCGCCCACTTTCTCGCCGCCCTGGGTCTCCGTCAATATTGTCCAGCCTTCCTCGGTGAGTTCGACTACCTGGAAAGAGGAGTAGGGAAAGAACCGTCCACTGATAAATCGCAGAAAATGAGATTGTGGGGGAAGCGCTTATTGCTCTGAAACATGATGAGTTGAAGGAAATGGGGATTGCTAGCGTGGGACATCGATTAACGATCCTCAAAAGTGTCTATGAAACGAAGGTGAAACAGGATATTCCGCTGGATGCAGACCATTATATTCCTCTTTGTATGTCGCTCCACGCCCCTGCGGGAAGTCATGATTGACGGTTCCCAGTTCCACCTTACTAATATTCCTTTGCCTTGACAGCGGCGGACCAAAGTATGAATGAAACTGCATCACAGGAGGATGTCGCACGTTTGATCCAGTCCATTCGGTTGCGAGATGAGCGAATTGTCACCGTGGAGTCCGAGCTCCGCCGCATGGCGGAGGACTATCGTCGTCTGAGAGAGGAGCTCCTGCCGGTTTTCAAGATGGCCAAGGACCGTTCGCAACCGTTGCCCCCTCCCACATCCATGGGCATTTCTGGCCCAGACGGATACCACGATAGTCAGCAGACGCTGGTGTCACCTTCCGGGATCACTCTCGACCGCTCAGGTACCCTCTCTCGACAAATCTCCAAAAGACTTAACACAGGAGGCACCACCCCCAAGAACAATTCCCCCACTCATATCCCACCCTCGATTCATGAAGGCCGTATGTATCACGACAGTGGCGTGTTAGACCCCTCATCGGCGCTCTACACGAATGGAAAGTCGCAGCTGTCCCCGGGGATCCCGTCTCCCACCTCTCCAGGCGTCCACTATACTGCCGCGCAGACTTTAGGGTCTCGATCATATCAACCGACCCCCAATACTAGCCGCAGCCCCCACGACCACCACGATGAACCCTCGATATCGCAAAACCGTGAACGTTTGAATCCTACACCAACCCAACCAAACCGCCCCGACATCCCGACCCGGTCAGATTCTAGAGCGGGCAATGGCAATGACCCACCGAGCGTGGAAATATTCAAATCATTCCGTGTCTCCATGGAGGATCCCTGCTATAAGGTGCTTCCCGCTGCCTTGAAGAAATACAATATCAATGCCGACTGGAGGCAATATGCACTGTATATCGTGTATGGTGATCAAGAACGCTGTTTGGGATTGGAGGAGCGGCCGCTCATACTCTTCAAGCAGCTGGAAAAGGAGGGACGCAAACCGATGTTCATGTTGCGAAAACAACTGCAACACCCCGTGGAAAGCAACTATCCGCCGGTCAATCCTATGCCTAACAGCGCTGGATTTGAAAGCAGACAGGCACAGATCAATCTACCCGGTGGAGTGCTATAATCTGTCTGTCACGGACATCGTGAAGAGCTCCCCGCTGCGGCGTTAGCCCTGAACAACATTCGTGACATTACTATCTGTTGCTTGCGATACCCCTTTCCAAGCGATCACGTTCCAGCCTTTACCTTCTTCTCATCTTTCAGTACCTTAATTGCTCTTTTGACCTGAAATTTTTAGTTCACAGGGTGTTTGGTGTTTTATGTCGGTGTTTGGGCAATTGAGGATCGGAAAAGCAAAAGACTTGAGCGTGGTAATCTGTTCTACTTTACTCTTGTGTTTGGGTCCTATATTCATTCTCATCTTCACTTCTTTCCCACTTCTTTTCTCTGGATAAATTTTAACTATATCACTTCCATTCACATATTTGCTTCATTTCACCTGCGGCTTTCTATTAGCGTCTGTGATATCTTCCTTCTTCACCTCTTTCGATCCTTGTGATCAATCTTCTTGTTTCATGAACAAACAAGGTGCATGCATGGACTTCTGATGTATTATCATACATATCATATTATATCCTATCATATATGAAACAATATTATATTTGACCGGGAACGTTGTCAGGATCCACTTCTGTTGAAAGAACAGCGAGACTCTTCTTCATATATATGTACATATATGCTTATATTCCTTATTCATACTATACTGTACTATGGGGAGGATAGTATACAAAACTGATCAAAAAATTCAGCCAGTGTCTACGCTGTATATACTAATTTTATAAATAGAGCCGCAGCCACCCTTGTGCAACAGAAACAATAATCAAAGAAGATCATGAAAATCAAACGATATAATTGGATATCGACCAGAGAAATAATTACAATCGGGAACGAATGAGATCAAAAAGAAAAGAAACCACTGGAATAATTAAGTTACACTGAATCAGGAAGCTCTATACACAGCATGAAAAGGCATGCAAAACACATGCAATAGGCGCTCAAGGATACAGAGAGAAAAAAAGAAAAAAGAAAAGAAAAAAGGGACAGCTGATCAACCAACCAGACGACGATATGATAAAACCTGGAATCTAACTTGTGGCTGTTCTCAGACCGCAGGATTATTGCTTCTGTCTCTTGTCTCTTGTCTTGTTTCTAATTGTTGTTTCTTGTCACGCCGCAATTGTTCGTTTCCCCACCGCCCCTCGTAGATTTTTTTTTTTTTTTTTTTTTTTTTTTTTTTTTGGTTCTGTTTTTTTTTCTTGCCTTGACAGTTCATTAGCCCTATGCATGTCTCATGTTCAGGTTTTATTTCTCTTTTCTTTTCTTGTAGGGGTGTGAGCTGTTCAGATTTCTTTAAGCCTCCCGGCCTTTCTCTCCTCCCCATGAGATTGAACGCTGATGCGCAGAGCTCGAGGAACTCGATCCGTTCCCTTGGTTGGAGTTACTTCCATTCCCACTATCGGAGGGCTTCGTCCCTTCAACGAACTGGACTTTGCTGCCGACACGACGGAACCCCGTATTATCCTCGCTATCCGATTCTACCGCAGCATCCGACTCATCGGAATCGTCCAAGTTCAGTTCACCAAGAGCGGCGAGACGACGACGGCGTTCCGCGGGTGTTTCTCCCGTGTCGTCGTCATATTGCTGAGGTGGAGGCGACAGGCCAGCTGCTTCTCGAAGTTGAGACGGGGGCACACGCTCAGTGCCATCGTCTTCAGAGTCTCTGCGTGAGCGAGGACGAGTGGAGGGGTTGAGAGTACTGCGACGCTCCTCTGCGGCCGTGCCACGGGTGAACCGGGCCAATGAAGCAGCAATATTGTCACCAGGCACCCCTATATCAGACCCGTTGCTTGACTCGCTGCTCGAGATAGAAGCAGGTCGGGCAGGCGTTGTTCCATGTTCTGTGTCTTGGGCAGGACCGCCAGCAAGAGATTCCTTGCGCTCCGCATCCCGAGCTTCGTCCCGGGCAACCTCCTTGACACGCTGGGGCACATCTGTCTCTTCCACCAGATCGCGACGAGCTCTGGGACCAAGATTGCGGAGTTGCTGGACGAATTCATGCTTGTTCATTCTGCGACCCTTGTGGCTAACACCCTTCTTACTAATGTTGTCATCGTCGGCCACGGTGAATCGAAGACCGTCGTCCGCTAGCCAGTCATCGTCGGTTGTCTTCTTCTCTGCCTGCGACGGCTCTCCTTCACCGTCCATGCCAAACCAGGTTCCCATGCGGGTCAATCCACGCCGTACGGGCGCTCCTGTCTCCGGTTTGTCGGTTGAAGGAATCGAGTACTTCTTGATCACCTCTCCATCCTCGTCCTCGACAATGATAGTGTTACCGAACTGATACGCGTGAGCTGAGCGAGACTTGCCCTTGGGTTTCTTGTCAGTAGCAGTAGGCTGCTGCTTCGTCGTCGGGGCCTTTTCGACTTCTTGGTCTTCCACCTCTTGGGCGCGACCCTTTCCGAGCCCAATCCACTGACCAAATCGCTTGCGAGCCTTTTCAAGAGGGTGGCCGGCCTTCTCTTCGAGAGCTTCTTCGAACTCTTCTCCCTCTGACCTCGCGTGTGGCTGACTCTTTGATTTGGCAAACTCTCCCGACTTCTCCTGCAGCAGCCTATCACGCTGTGCTTCGATGTGTCGCTGTCGCTCCTCGGGTGATACATGACTAACATCTTCTGTCTTCAGGACATTTCCTTCTTCATCTTCGATGATCATATGATGGCCTTCCAGATAAGCTTCCACGACTGGCTCTCGTCCGAACTGATCTCGTTCCTTGGACGGTGGGGAGCCTTCCCGTTCAATTTTGTCGCGCTCCTCTTCCTCCTCGGCGTCTTCACTTTCCACAGTCCGTTGAGGTGCAATTGCTGACTGACTGATAGGACCACCCGCTCCAGAAGCGTGCCGACGGCGTCTGCGGGGTCTCCTACTTGACGTCCTACCGGTAGGTGACTCCGTATCTTCGTCCCGAACCCGACGCAGGAAGTTACCAGGAACACCGATCGGGGGAAGAGTACCGGGGGGGTACTCCTGTTCATTAGAAGACGCATCCGTGTCATCCGGCTTCCGGAAAGACATCGAGCCTTTGGCTATAGATTGGACTCGAGGCAAACGATTCATCCATGATGGACCCTCCTCATTTGCGGTGGTGTAAGACAGCGTGATGGTCAGGGTGTTGATGCGCTTTCCAAGTGTGAACACAGCAATCGACGAACCATGGACTAGAATGGACGAGATGACCATAAAAGTCGTGATGGGCCAGATGAGTTGGACGATATAATAATCGGCCGTACCCGCTTTCGGTAGCTCCGCCTCCGTAAGGGGCTGCGTGCTGTCCGTTTCTAATTCAGCCCGAGCCAAGATGGCGGCGAAAATGGCACCGACACCAATGGGTCCGAAATGACCAGCGAAGAGGGCCTCACGCCAAGTTTTCACATCCGGTATGATTGGTTTCAGGATTAACATGATGGGAATCCGGCGGAAAAAGATGACCAAGATGGCGATCACAACAAGCCTCCATGGGACAAGGCCGAGTTCTGGCGCGTTGTACATTTCCCAGGGAACAATGGATCCAAAGTACACAAAATATGCCAAGTTCAACAGAAGGTCAATAACGTTGGATACGTGAGACTCTTCGGTTTTCTCCGTGAACCATCCATCATTACTGAAACCAACACCTGCCGCGAAACCTATCAAAAGGTCGTCCATGCCCAACAAACTACCAGAGCCGGCGCAAAAGACCGCCAACACGAAGTAGAAGACGAGAAAACTTTCGCGATCAATCAGCTGTTTGCGTTCGGCATATTTGATCGAATGACGGGCGAAATAACCAATGAGGAAACCGTAGACGGCGCCAAAGATACACTCGTATAAGATGGTGACACAGATCCAGTTAAGGGTCACTTTGCCCGCGTCTGGACGGTAACGTAAAATGTAGAATGATAGGTAGATGAACGGAAAAGCCATACCGTCGTTGCAGCCAGACTCAGCCGACAACAGGTCTCGCAAATGCTTAGGCACACGCTTGGCGAATTTACCTTTACCGACGACTGAAGACGCCAGCACGGGATCCGTGGCTGTCACACAAGCGGCGCACACAAGACTCTCCAGCCAGCTGAGGGGAGGAACCATCCACCAGATGAACAAGCTGGTAATTAGCCAGCCCCAAGTCATGACCGGCACCAGCAGTAAGAAGACGGACTTCCAATGACGGTTCATGTACGATTTAGGCAATTCGACACCGACAGCGAAACATTGAACGACCAAGACGATACGAGAGCACTCAAGAGTGATCTTGTCAACATTTCCCCATTCGTGGGGATTGAAGAGATTGGCCGCATGTGGCCCGAAGATGATTCCGCAAAGAGTAGCGACTGTTGCTTCACCGATGTACAGTTTCTCCTTCACAAAGAGAGAGCAAAGCATGAATAGGCCGGTGAAACCGCCCAGGATCATGTAAGCCAAATGCGGCTTATCAATATCCAAATGATCCCACGCCATGATGTTGAAAGGTGTCCGGGGACCGCGACCGCGACCGTCGTCTGTGTGTCCTTCCGCGACCCTTGGTTGATTTCTCCGTGCCTTTCTCGGTGTTCCCTTTTTAGTTTATTTTGTAAATAGGAACTATCGCAAAGATTATCCGACCGATCGGACCGCGAGGGACTCGCTCAATAGAAATGCGCCTCGTGAGATGGGAAATCCGACGTTCTCGGCATAACTCGGGGAGGGGTGTTAAGTCCGAAACGATGACGGATGAGGCGGGCGAAAGCAGGGCGGACACTTTTTCTCCCAACGTGCCTTCCCTTGCTGCGTCCTGTAAGGGAGAAAATGCTTAGTTGGGTGAATACATGCGATTGGAAGGAAAACACAGAACTGGAGAATATCCGATCGAACAAGAAAATAGAAAATTAAAAGAGAAAACAAGGGGCGGAGAGAGGTAGTAGGAACCAGAGTTGGTTCGACTGCCAAGTGAAGGGAAGAAAGAAAACGTTTGATTGGAGAGGGCAGAGACTTACCAGATTGGGCAACTGCTACTCCGGCTGAACAAGAACTAGTAGTATATGGAATATACACTCCAATGAGGGTGTACCAACCAGGAGATGCCTTCTGGAGGGAAGAAAAAAGAAGAAGAATAGAAGGAACAGATACCGAGAGAAAAGAGACGGGACAAGAGAAGACAAGAAAGAGACAAGCGAAGGTCAAGCGAAGACAAGAAATGACCAGAGGCAGGACAAGACTCTGGGCACTCCAGAGAACGAGGGAGAGAAAATTCAAGAAACAAAGACCAAGACCGAGACCCAAGCCAAGACCATCATCCTGGCGCTTGATTTGATCTGGAGAAGGAGGTAATGTCTTCGGTATGTAATACTGCGCTCAGTTCTGGAAAGCGTGGGAAGATCCTCTGTTCTGGGCGGCGAAGATTGCAGGGAAGAAAGCAAATCAGATCCGCGGCTGAGAGGAGATACCGGCGGGGATTGGCAAGTCACGGGCCCACTGGCTCATTCGCGGAGCGAACAATTTTTGGCCTTGGCGGGCGGACGCAGCTCCACCAGCTGGAAAGATTACCAGTAATATACCCACAATTACCACTACCACCTTAGCACGGTGCCCCGGTCGCAGTTGATGAATTGCGTATGTTCCACTACGGTTCCTTATCTCCCGTACCTGAGAACGGCAGGATTCCCGACTATATATACCTATACTCCGTACATTAGTAGGTACGGAGTAGGGACGACCCCCGGTACAATCCATTGATTGATACCTCAGGTATAACTTATCCATTGTTGTTTAGTTGTAGTAGTACGTGTTACGGGTCCCAGAATTTGGTTAACTGAGGAGAATCAATGCTAGTGTCGAGAATCGAGACCTATCTACTGCATAGATCTGCAGCTCCTCGTCATTCTCTTCCTCCCTCAACTCACTCCAGAGTCGACCACATGGCGTTCACCGTGACAAGATCTGTGAGGTCCCACGCTAAGCATATTTACAGTACTGTCCCACCTGCAGAAGGTAGGTGTTCTTCGATTTCGACGATTCGGACGTGTTTCTGAGAGTTTTTGTTCAGAATGCTCATTTTATGGATCTTTCTTTTTCGTAATCTCCAAGATATCCGTCCCCATCCCTGGGCGAGTGAGCGTCTTATCTTTTCCCGGCTTAAATTAATCCTAATAAATTGGAGTGCTGGGATGATGGAAACTCCCGTGCCCAGCCTTGCAAGGCTGCCAAGGGCATTTACTGGTCTCGGGATTGGCTGACACGAAAAAAGAACTGACTCCGCAGTGGAGACTCCAGTCACGCTCTCGCCAACACTCGTGTTGACCTTCTATGGCCGGAAGAGATTTGCCGAGTAGTCACACGCTATGCATCGTGCATATGTCTATGAACTCTGGCTTGGAGTACATTGATCCCAGAGTGGTCTGGGATCTGTCAGATTCCTTTCTACCCAGTGCAGTCAACCTTAATGATGTATCGGCTCATGTTTCTCATCACTCCCAACAAGCAGCCCAACCACGTTCCAAATTAAAGGTATCAATCCCGATGGTCCCGAAGGGCCACGAAGAGACATTTCGAAGAACAATGCAGCAAGCGAGGCAAGATACATAGCAAATAGACCGCTTCAGAAACATCAGGCTAAAAGCATCGCGGACTCTCCCCCACGCAACCGTCGGCGACGGCGGCACACAGAAAAATAAACTCATACACATAGACACGGCACTAAAAAAAGTCAAAAAAAGTCTAGACCGACCGCCTGCATTGGTACAAACATCTCCATCTTCTCAGCCGCTCAAGGGCATGCTTTCGACCTGGTCACTCAATGACCGCCAATTATCTGCCTGTAGCTCGGCATACTTGACCCGCTCCTGACTCCAGTCCTGGTGAAGTCGGCTAATATGATACTGGCTCTGTTGGAAATATACTATTTCGTCGCGGATGCATTCTTTGATGAAGACACCGCGCGCATGTTGTTGTACAATCGACTCTTTGTCCTGCAAGTTCAACAAACGCGACGTCAGTAGATGGTGGTCAAACAAGCCGTGGAAAAAAAACGTACCTTGATGATTGCGTCCTCTACCTTTTCGATCTCTCCGGGCTTGACGGTACCTTGAGGTCGGCTTCTCAAATCCTGTAGCTTCCTCTCGTTGTTCTCGATGCGCCGCTCTAGTTGGGGAATATTGTTCCGCGCGTAACGGTCTCGGCGGTCGAACATTTCCCGCACACTGACCAGACAGTCTCGCTGGCGCTTCAGATCCTCCAGCACGCCCTCTTCCCAGGCACGTGCCTCATCCTCCAGCAGGCTTTGGCTGACAGAAAGGTGATTGGCGGTAGCTCTGATACCCTCATTAAGTAAAGGAACGTCGTTGGTATCGATCGCGTACGTGTCTCGAGTCACCTCCGTGAGGGATTGAAGGGCGAGCGAGAATCGCAGGTGGTCAGCCGCAAGGCCTTCATTGCGCTTGGCCAGACGCTCAAGTAATGTGCACAAGTTGATGTAGATTTCCGCAGACCTCTTAACACCGCCCCTGACGGTCTCGAATGTGTCCGGAAGGGTCGAAGGCAGGGAATCCTCCAGATCAGGGGGAAGATCTCGCCCAGTAAACTCATCTTGCACAGAAATCGTGGCTTGCTTCCGCCACACGGACAGTTCCTAGTATCGGGTCACTATTAGACGAACATTGCAACTCTTTTTGGAGGCTCTAATCGTGCTTACAGTAGGGACAGTCAGGAACATGATCACGAGTTGCTCCTGGCTAAGAACGGGGTGTCGGACAAGGGCGTTGGTAAATCGGACGAGGCCACGGCGACGCTTTTCGAGGAACGCATTGGAATCCGCTGCAAGGTGAGTGCCATTGACTTAGATTTGCGGAAAGAGGTGAGTAAGCTTATTTTAGAAAGCTTTTGCTTTGACATACCTGAAAGTCTCTTTGGTGGAAGGAGAGGAAGCTGTCGGAACGGATACCGTTTTTGGAGACAGTCCAATAGCCAAACAAAATCACTGTATCGCCGTACCACTGTGCTCCCCCTACGAGCAGACTTTACCTCATAATTGCGATGCTGGAACATGAACATACCCTCCTTCTCCGGGAGTAGCGTTACCGTCACATGTTCTTCCACCGGCGGACTTGCTACCCTACCTATCCCCAGTGACCGCCGACGGGGATTTGAGTCGCTGTGATCACTACTAGGAGGGCCAAACCCTCCAAGTCCAGCCCGGGCTGTTCCTCCAAGCCCGCCATCGCTCGGTGTATTGCCCAAACTTTCCCCCCATCCAAATCCTGAGCCGTGGGACGGCGCAGAATCTGTTTGGCCATTTGCACGGTTGCTGTTCGAAATTTCATTGGGGTTGTTGTCTTCGCCGACTCTACTAGACCAAGCATTAGTAGCGGACCGAACACTACCATAGCCATTCAACACGGGATGGTCGGATTCGAGTTGTGTGTGGGTATGCCCGCGATGCAGCTCGGGACTACCCCAAGGGTCGGACTCTAGACCTGTCATCGATTCTCGTCGTGACCGTCGTGAGCGTGCTGAGTTGGGCGCTTGCTGGGGTGATGCAGGGCGAGGTGGAGTAATCGGCCGCTCTTGCGACGGCGCAGGGGTGCCGGATTCCTGCTTTGCGCGCAATGCATCAAGGTATAAGCTTTTCGGTGCGGGGAGCTCTGCAGTTAAATTAGGTTAGAATACAAATAATATATTAGGGTAGAATATATCTTTACTCTTGCGCCTGTCATCAACCGCATCCAATGTAAGGTCTTCCCCTTCTTGCGCAAGGCCCACGAGTGCTAGAAGAACGTTGAATTCGCCACGTCCCAGTCCATTTGCACTGCCGATATCACCAGAAACAACAATGTTGAGAATTTTTTCTTGGTCAGAGGCGCTGATCCCACTGCCGGACAGAATCTCCCTGACAGAAGTCAGTCCAATACCGGCGCCAACACGATCGCCTGCACTGAGGACCAGGTCGTAGGCATCGATATAACTCTCGGGGGCATCCGAGTCCGATAGCAAGGTCTTCACGAGCTTATGCCTGGCAGTTCTCTTGTTGACATTGCTATTCCACGGCGAACCGGAGCTCAGGTCGTCATCGTCGGCGAAAAGGGAGGAGGAGCCCAGGTTGGCATTGCTACCAGTACCGAGAGAGGGTTCATCGGCGAAGAGCGAAGACTTGGACCTATGAGCTGAATTGCCTGCCGAGGAGTCCTCGGGTGATGTACCGAACAAGGACATGGAGGGAGGAAGCTTCTACGAGGGGGAGCGCCGGCGAAAAGAGGAGGTGTTGATCCAACGGTATCCCGTTGTGCAGCGGAGTTCGGTCGGAGGCGGGAGAGATAAGGTAGGTGATGATGTGATGGGACCAAACAACAACAGCCAAAACCCCACTAGGTAACGACTCCAATACCAAGGTTCGATCGTGCAGCTGAGCAGGGATAACAATTAAGTCCGAGAATAGAAACACATTAGAACGAGAAAAAGACCGGCTTTTCCTTTGAATGGCACTTTCTGGAGCAAGAGCCACGAGATGAAGCTGCAGCAGTCGGTTCTTGGAAGTGAGGAGAGGCGGAGAAGCTCTTTGGCAGATGGTCCACTGATGGCACTAAGCAACTTTGGGCCACCACCTATCCACGGCACTCTCCAGGATGTTGTTATTACATCTATCATCTTTATTTAGTTATTTAGTTATTTAGTTTGCATTTTTTTTTTCTTTCTTTCTTCCTTTCTTGAAAATATCCGGATTCTATTGACTCATATATCCGGCGCTTTATAAATACATTTCCCATATCGTAACTTCTATAACGGACCAATGCCATTGGGTATCTATACATCAAATCCCCCCCTCGCTAGAACTCTCGGTTGCTGCATGATCATTGCATTCTCTGCTAGGTTCCGCACCCGTAACCACGAAATAGCCATTCTGTACTAAGAGATCCTGCCAATCTTGTCCACCCGTGGCAAGAATAAGCGTAGGATTGGCATCAGGAGGAAACCATCGCTCCTTTCGTGTTTCGGCTTTGCTGCCACCCTCAAGTGCCGCTCGACTCGCCCTTGTTGTTCGTGCTCTCTTCGAACCCTGGCCATTCTGAGAGAGTAATCCGCTGAGCTGCATCCGATACTGCTCGAGGCGAAGATCAAAGGCGATAATCGCACGCACGTACGGACCGAGGTCTTCACTAATAGGTCGTAGTCCGTTTTCGAATGATGGACTTAGCCGTCCGGTTGGGAGAGGGAATACATAATTGGCTCTCATGACTGTCTCAAATGCTCTAGTGAATTCGGCCTGCTGGGAATTCGTGGATTTTGGTTTGGTAACGTTGTCCAGTACTTTCTCCGCTTGTATTGATTCGACGTTGGCTTCCTGGCATGGCCGGAATACTCTGCCTAATAAAACCTCAAATGTACTCGCAATACTCGTAGACAATGACGAGTGATCGGACACGACATCGGCGTGCAATAAGGGATAACCGTCAACATAGTTCGCCTTTTGCTTCTCCGGCATTGGAGGGATAGAAGTATCAACAGCATCCTACTAGAAGTCAAAATGTGTTCAAAGTAAGCGGTCTATGACAGAGACTTACCAATTTGAGATCAAGTGAACAATCAAGGCTTAGGACGTCAAGGGCACTTCTCATATCCATGAGGTTGGACTGATACTGCAGTCTGTCAAGTCGTTCTTTGTTTGACGCGACCGGTGTAGCATGTGCCACATCCATATCTGACATTCTTTCCGCATCCTGCAGACTGAGAGCCCACCAAGAGAAGGCTTCTTGTTGCGATTCGACCTCACTGTCTAAGCCTTTAAGTAACAGCATATCACGGCTGAACCAGCCCATGAACGGTTCGTACGAGTTCACGCTGATCACTCGGAGCGGACAACCGTCCTCGTCCACATCACAACCTCGGGGCCATCTGTCAATCATCCAATCAAGACCAGACTTCTCACTACCAATAGCCATTTGACACCAGAAGTTCAATTCTGTGATTGTTCGACGTAGATCCCTGCCAGTGCTCTTGAAAAGATCCTCGATAGCCTCGCGTTTCAGCATATGGCCTTCATTCGCAGCTAGCAGAAGACAATAATCAACGGCAAGGTGTTGAGGTGGGGGCCGGTATCTGAGAATGGCGTGAAAAGATATATCCTCGAGTGGGATTCTACTCTCATCGTTGCAAGTTATAATGATGGGACGTTTTGATTGGTTGATTAGCGCCAATACTCCCGACCAGAACTGCTTGTCTTCCTCAAAGAGAAGGTCCGCTTCCTCCAGAAGTATGAAAGATTGTTTCTGACTCCGGGAACGTTTCTGGTCTGTTTTCTTTTCCAAGTTTTGTCTTTTAGTTTCTTTATCCTTTTTAGCACTGGCAGACGTGGACTTGAAGAAGCCCATCAGTTTGTTCTGTTTGGGGTCGCAGGCCTCGTCTTTCGGAGAATCAATATCGGAGGATTCGCGGCTGGATTTCTCTTCGTAGCCATTCACGTTATGCACAAGATGATTGCGAGTCATATCACCAACGCGCTCCAAAATGTCCCTGGCACTGCGGCGGTTGCCTGGATTGATCTCGAACACCTCAAAATCAAGCTCCTTTGCGGCCGCGTAAATGGATGCAGTCTTTCCAGATCCAGAGGGACCACTTAAAAGTATTGCATTGGACACGCGCCCCTTTTCTAGGGTTAGATCACCAGACCGGATAAGTGTTCTCCTCGACGAGACTGTTACACCACCCGCTAGCTCATCTTCCTCTGATTCATCGACTTCGCCCAGTTCAGATGCCTCGTCTGCACTGGAAACGATGAATCCATCTAGATTTTCCGTTTTCTTGCGCTTCTTTCGTTTCTTCGTGTCCAAGCTTCGTTTTACCTCTCCGTCTTTGGAGGCTTTACCTGTATCGACCGCAGACACCATAAGAAATCTGAGCCAATCCCGCAGCATAGAAGCTTCCCTGGTAGTCTGGAGCACTTGCCCAGCTGAGGTCGGTGCATACTTTTGTGTCCAGAGACAACTGTCGTACTCCCCACGGTCAAAGGCAGTCATCGAATTTGGTATAGAGGTGTATAATTTGACAATAGCTGGATGACATGTATCACTGAGAGTATAGCTATCTGGGTTCGAGAAGGTGGACTGGGATAATTGATCGGCTATTGCTTTTTTTAGGATGTTCCCGCTGGCGACATGCCTCTCGGGTATCCGTAAGATTTTGGCGGGCTCCTGATAAAGCCCTTGCATCTTCGGTGAGAGTACACTCTCTTTATCTTGAATGTTTATAGCAGCCATCTTGGACTTCTTTCGATCCACATATGGAGAATACTGAAGATCAGGTTGTCCTGCTTGGCTTCCACGGACATGAACAAAATCTCGCGGAGGCCATACGGGCTGCATGGGTTCTGGAAACTTAGAAGCTCGCTGTGCAAAGGGGGTGCATATGGTTGGCTTGGTGACTCCTAAGCTTGGTGTTGGAGGTTTTTGAGACGGTGATGGGGCCTTAATCACTCCTTCCTCCCCTTTGTCCGCGGCTGTAGAATCTTGGTTGGTAATCTGAGGTTGCAAGGCATCTGATTTGCGCGTCGCCTTCTTTAGAAAGAATGGATGGGTGGGTTTCCCTGGTTCGTCTTTAGCTGTAGGACGAACAGGCGGTTGGCGTTTAACTGACGGGGCGTATTTCGTCCGATCATTGATGATGTCGTCAATGAGTTTTCCCAAGCTCCCTGCAGCGTCATTTGTGTTGGAATATTTGATGATCACGACTTTATGCTTGTTGCCCACATCCCTTTGAGGCCCTGACTTGCCGCGCCCCTTATCCTTCTTCTTTGTGGACTTGTCCGACTTATCCGCGACAGGCGAGCTGAGAAGCTTTCCGTTGGGGTTTAGTTTGATGGTTTTCTGTCTTGGAGACCTCCTAGGCGTTGCCTTATCCAGCGCAGAATCATCAGCTGCATGAGACTTATCTTGAGGAGCCACGACTTCTGGTGAAGGAGTTGAAGGAAGAGCGCTAGCTCCAGTTTCGGTCACTTTAGGGGCATCGTTTTCAGCGGGTGTAGTAGGTATACCATCGACCGAAGTGCTTTCACCGTTGGGAGTTGACGGGGAGCCTTTGGCCGTGATGTACTGAACTATGGAACCTTCCGAGTGATTGACATCGTTGGACTTATCAGTCTTGCGCCTCTTCCTGCGGGATGCATTGGGATCATGCTCGAGCATTGCGACGGGTCGGTGTTCCGGGGAAGGCAGTTCATATAATACGGGGTAGGGTGAAATATATTCGCTTGTTGATTGTTTATTTAGGGACAATGGGCTGCCATTGTGAAGGAGGTCATGTGGAGGGAGTAAACAGTCTCCGGGGATCCTCTGAGGAACAGTGCTGGTAGGTACTCCTAAGTCTATTGTGCATGAGTATACTGGAATACAGCGCTGGGGGAGTGAATTGACCTCTTCGAAAAAAAGGGTGAATCGATCGTTGCTCTTCCTGTCCCATCGCCATAGATCACGGCGATGTGTTGTTTGATGAGCCGACACTCATCGCCCGATAACGGTTAGATGGAACAGAATATTGTACATGCAGGGTAAATATAAGAAGGAAGCTAAGAAAGAATGTAGCAGGAACTATGAGTGAATCAAAGGTAATATGGGTGTACCACAGTTGAGACTGAGATAGGCATAATTGCAGTACGAGATTGAATGCACCAAAAGAACGCGAAGAAGCGCGTATTCCCGCGCGGCCAGTCTCTCCGCCTGTACGTCATTTACTGTACCTTAAGTGTAACAGACGTTACATTGTAATTTGAAGCTAGCCACTTTAGGACTAGGATCGAGGCCCTCGGAACAACATAGGACCGGAAATTTTTCAGGATGCATCGAAGTGAATTTCTTCAAGAGGCTACACTCGCTGAGCAATTCAGCGGCAACGGTCGCGCACGTTAAAATTGATATCTGCTGCCATGGATCTGCAGCCGCCATCGGTCTTGGCCCAATTGCCTCGCCCCTTGCACGCATCTAAGGGCAAAACCCATATAGGTGAAGTCTATAGTCTCTCGGACTCTAAAAAGCGCAAAAGATATGAAGTTGCTGTCGCGGTCGATGGTGAGGCCGTGAACATCTACAATGTAGGCTTGGCCGGCTTGTTGCGTCTCGTGTAATTTATGCTAAGCGCTTTGATATTAGATTCAAACTCCGAAGCTGGTAACCTCCTACGCTGTCCCTCCGCAATCCTCATTTTCGTGTGAGCCATGCTCGGTGCGCAGAAAGCTTTCGGACAAATCAGTGGTGAAAAGGCAGACCTACGTTGCGGTCAACCCTCAGAAGGAGATCAAGTGCTTTGTGGAAGAAAGCGGCGGAAACGGATCGAGCGCGCCTGTTATCTCTTCCGCATCTTTCTCCGTGAAAGACTCTAGCACTCCAACGGTTTTCATCGGCATCGTCCCGACAGGGTCTAGCGAGGTGGATGAAAGGAATCCATTTGATATCCTGACGGTTCACCAAGATGGTCGTGTCCGGAGACTAGCAGCGGACCTGGACAACCAGCACTGGAGCCTTCAGCATAGTGAACTCGCGAAGATCTCTTCGTCTCATGCTGTTCAAGCTTGCTTCCTCGTTGAGTTCGAAGACGCCAAGAAAGCTCTATTCAAGAGAAGACAAGATCTTGCGGCTTTGGCTTTGGGGGATTTGGTAGACTCTAACGTGGATGAACCTTCAGTGCTGTTGCTCGTTTCGCATCCAACTGGTTCCAAAGAGGTTAAACTGAGCGATGTCAAGGTCCATATGTTCTCCGTACCTGCTAAGATTCCTTCTCAGGAGAGAACCCTTGACGAGAGTCAGAAATTGAGGCATCTCCTGACTTTTAGCATTCCAGATATCAAGGGACAAGAGTTATTCGAAAGCAGTGGCTTGGAATGGGATTTCCATACCGGATCTGCAGGGCTGAATCTGTCTTTCGCCAAGGGATTCGTCAACTTCGACCTTTCTCAGTATAAGCCCACAGTGACTTCTCAATTTATCCTCGAAAACGAAGATTTCTCTTCTTTGATGCGCATATCTCCCCAGTCCGTCATTGGTGCCGGAAATTCGATCGTCGCATTGTTCGATACCCAATACAAATCCATCCAGCGCAGCATCTCCCTTAACGACATCCACGAAAGTAACAGCTCCAAGGCACGGACAAAGTTTATCAGTTACTATGCAAAGCTAGGAATTGCTGTAGCGACCAAGGGAAACACGCTATTTGCGTTCGACCTGAGTTCGTCCAACTCACTTTCGGGTTCCTCTCTTAAGCGGTCGAGAGACAGTCTTCTGATTGACGCAATTGGACGCGGTATCGGATCATCCGCCTCTCAGTGGGATGTGGCATCGAAAAAGCCACGGACCGAGCAATTGACGTCGTTGGGCCTCACCTCAAAGGAACAGATCAGTCGGTGGGACAAACTGGTCACTGACTTGCGCGCGGCCTCGAAGTCAAAAAACGGCGCCGCCTTCGACAGTGCCGTGCAGACGTACTTCGAGGCTAGTAACTCTGATGCTCTGCCAAAACAGTATGTCAATCCAGAAGTCATGCTGTTCCTGCTCTCTTGCATCTTCTCCTTGAAGGATGCTGTGAACAAGGACCAATTGTCCGTCTCTTCGTCGTCACAGCTGTCCATTGACGTCTGGCCCGAGCACACCTGCCAATGGCTTACTCAACTGGGCCATCTGTCTCTCGACAACGTCGAGATTGCCCTGCGCCGATCATTCAAGCCCCGTATCCTGCCCGCATTACCAGCCGGATCATTCGTGCAAGCTCTCATAGACACGGACCCCACCCTCAAGCGGCTCATCGACATCCTCCAAGGCCCCGTCACATTGAGCTCCGACGAACTAGCTTACACGCTCCAATTCTTCCTCAACATGGCGCGCTCTCGCTCCGCAGCCCTCGAAGAGACAACCCAGGCTATAACCTCCGGCGAAGAGAACAGCACCGAGGCCATCCAGAACTCCGAAGCCACGCTCCAGGACATCTTCCGTGGGCTAAACACCACCCTCCGGAAGATCCACACCCACCCACTCCCAACAATCACCACCTCCATCCGCTCCACCCTTTCCAGAACCGAGATCATCGCCATGGTCCACCACCTCCGCCTCTCCCTCGCAACAGGCGGCTACGCATCCCGCTTCACCGAAAACCCCCCAACCCCAATCTGTCCCGACCAAACCACCCCCTCCCTCACCCTCGACACAATCACGGACCTCCTCAACGTCTCCGTCGACGCCGTCGGCCCATCCGGCTGGATCTCCGCCACCGCCTTCGACGACACTCCCACCCGCGAAATGGACCTCATTGCAGACATGAAATCCGAAATCTCCGCCGCTCTCGCCGGCGTCGAAGAGGCCTCCTACCTGAAAGGCGTCCTCGGCGAATACCTCCGGTACACAGATAGCGTCGCCAAATCCGCCAAATCGGCCGCGAATCAGAAACCCAAGGACAGCGACGAACCAGTGTCCTCGCTGGTACGCTTCGAGAAGCTCAACGGCGCAGACTTGATGGTCTTCCGCTCCGCGGAGGAAGAAGGATTCGAAGGCGATGCGAGCGGCAAGATGCTCCCGTTGTCGCTGAAGGCTGCCTCGACGGATGTCGGCAAGACGAAGGTGAAGAAGTCGACGGGCGAGGTTCAAAAGAGGAGTAATCGGGAGATTGGATATTTGCGTCGTAAGGCTGTTGGGAAATACTCGTTTGAGAGACTTATTGTATAGATATCATATCATACATATTGTTCATCGTTGCACTACCATTTTAAAAAGTAAATGTGAAAGAAAGTCTAGTCGACTTCGGCGTTTTGTGTAGATATCTAATCTAGGTTATGTTATATATTAATTGTCACGGTTATGATTTTATTCCACGTCTTGCCTTGCTTCTACTCGTAATGACTAGATACTCGAAGGCCAAAGTAAAACTCGTAAAATTTGTTTATGTATATTCGACCTTTCTATATCATCATATTTTATGGAATACTGCCCGATACATGGAAGAACGCTACATGGCCGCTATACACATATTCAAAGGTTCCTTAAACCACAGCAGCGTCTGACTTAGTAGAGTACCTGGCACCATGTTAAAATGGTGGCAACTCAAACATAATACTGGCCGATGCTTTGGTTTCGCTCTTTTCAGGTGCATCTTAGGTGTACTCTCTTTTGAAGAGAGAAGAGTTGTTATAGTGATAAGTGACTTTCCCATAGGTTGTCATTGCATATAGCTCGGTGTATTATGTATAGAATAGAGCTCTTTGATATGTAGATCAGATTAAGGGCTAACCGATGTTTACTGTTGACCCGGGCTGGGGTTCCACGATTATTCATGAGTTAGACTTTTCTCGGAACAACGGTGGCAACTCGGTATAATGTGAAGGGATATTTGGTTATGGCTAGTCTTACTCGATAGGCAGTATGCCTATAGTTGCCCGTTATAAGCGTCGTGCGCTTGTGAGAGAGAAGTCTAGCTGTATGTCACTCGCATTGGTCACTTGGGGATCAGAACGCACTTTAATTCAATATGTACATCATGTATGTATGGCTATATATGCACAAAGATGGGATAGATCAAGGCATTCGCCAGCATACTTTAGCTTTCTTTTTCATGCTGTGAAATCATCTCATCAGAACTGACCTGGGTATCGTGAATATCTCAGTCCTTCACTTCTCACATGGGTGGTCCCGGTGGTTTCAATCATTCGTGGAACATGGTGCAAAATACATGGAAATAGCATTTCAATCATCACAGCCGGGCAGAAACACAGTCAAAATGGAAATAACACAAGGTAAACCGCACGTTGCATGACACAGGAAACAGTCATCCATGGCAGACACCAGGAAGAGCCAGCGTAGTCACACAGTAAGGATAACTGGAATAACATCGAGTCGCACAAAACCGGTGTACAACCCGACTGACCGGTTAGAGTGATGTAACTCCACATCGTAGGATATGCTCGGATATCACATCGCGTATTGTCGTAAAAGCGTGTATCGAATGCTCTCATAGGAAAGAGATATGATGAAAACGAAAAGAAAGAAAAAAACACAGCACCCATTCGAACAAGAACAGAACTCCCACAAAATCGACCATTGTAAAACACCGATCAAGTATGCGTCATAAGGAACATGCATGGTAAGGCCCGGATAGTAAACCGCAAATAGAACTCAAAAAGTTAGTGTAACAGAATCAACTCAGCTGAATGCTAGACGATCACATGAGATTTTGTCTAAGCAGCACGAAGCCACCAGCTCCCCAATCAAGACAACTCCGTCTTACTGCACTGAAACGGAGACGAGGGATATAAAGTAAGCGAACAAGGCCACGTAACCTTATACAAGGTTGTGAAACCTCAAGAGCAGGTAGATACAAAAGGGAGCAGAAGGATAGTGGACCACTCAGGCCGGTTGATTTAATCCGTTCTCATGGCCGAATTTTCAGCGCGCTCCTTCAGTCGCATAGCTTGCGCTTCGAGAGATCGAGCCATGAGCTTCGTGACTGGCCGATAGTTAGTTTTGTCTGAATTATGCAAGTCATGTGGGATGAAATTAAACTCACCTGGCCAGACAGCAGCCCTGTCCAAAAGGCTTGCCGTGGCAATCAGAATCTTACAACCATATCCCCCTTCCACAACGCTAGGCAGCCGTTGTAAGACACTCAGGGTAGATACAGTCGCACTGGTTTGTACCTCCGCTTGCATCTTGGTTTCAACACTGGCGAGTATCTCCTTGATCTTCTCCAGGAGCTTACAATCCTCCTCCTCCAGCAACATGACCTTCGAAGCTTGGACCAGGTCAACTTCGTCACGCCCTAGCAGCCCCAAGTAGGGGCCCACCCGCTCCTGCACAGTTGTAATCCACTCGGCAAGGACTTGCGCGCAGTCGAAAGTACACATTGCGCACTGAATGGGCAAGTCTCGGCATGTAAATTCCGCGAAAGTATTCCCGAGCCGGTCTGACATAGAGATTGAGTCTGCTGCATAGAAAGCTGCTTTCCGTAAATGCCTCTCGCGCTTTGACTGGCCCGGACGGTGTACGCCCATAAGAGTCTGCATCGGATGTTCTTGCGTAGGAGTTTTGGATATGGCAAGGTCGGCTACCCCAAGGTCTGCCACTGAATCACGACGGTTGTCCAGGTGAAAGACGCTTTCCGTGATCGACGGATCCAACACATCCGGAGAAATCTCTTCCACGTGATTGACGATGTCAGTCCCTCGCGCGAGCTCGTCCGACATGGCATTCCAATCACGTTGCCAGAAGGCTTCTTTGCAGCGGCCTAGGTTAACGAACAGTCGAACGTAAGCCAGGTCCAGCAATGGTATACTATCTGCCGAAAGAGGACCTGCCCCAAATGGATTCGGCCGCTCCAAACTGTGGACAGGGTTGCTCGCCCAAGCAGCCTGCCACGCCCGTAAAGCTGGCTCAATATGTGCTTGCATGGCATCGGTTTCCCGGGCGGTCCACTGTCGGCCCATGTGTCGCTGACGAGTCTCCCAAATGTAGTTGTGGAGAGCGTAGATCAGCACGAGGCAGCCAAACGTGCTGGGCTTTAGATCGTTCTTTGAAGAATCTTCCGATGTAGTATTGTTGCTGGTCGGAGTCTGCGATTGACTTTGCTCCCGTTGGCTGGCGGTCAAAAGCGTCGTAAGAGCCGAAGGGAAGGACAGGCCCTGCTGGGATACAAGGGGCCCGCCCTTCCTTCTCCACGCCTGAGGCGACTCTGCTGCCCAGAGATCCTCCTCACATGGAAGGTCCAAGCGAATTTCAGAATTGGTCAAAGCAGGAGCATGGTTGTAAGCGGACACAAGGAAGCAGGAGAGAGTGAAGATGGCATAAAGAGTACGCTTCCGTTCCTCGACTATTTTCCAATCCAACCAATCCTTTCGCTCCTTCGGTGGGCCCATGGAGGAGGAGGCCCAGGCCTCAGGATCTGGACTGGCGTCTTGAGAGCTATCTCTCCTACCAAGATCGGCGTTGAGATAATCCTGAGGCAGATCTCTCGCATCTAGATGATGCGTCAACTCTGCGGCTCGAGCAAGGCTGACTAACGCTGCACAGTGCGTACTCGCGATGTCAGCGGAGGTCTTGTCGCCGCAGGTATGACCGTAAATGACGTTCAAAAGCATAGCCTGCACCAACCAGAGTGGAGTGTTGTGGACCGAGTTGTCGCGGGCAGAATTGGCTCGGCTGAAAGCGGCGGACATGTCTGCTTTCCGACGTTCTTCTAGGTAAAGCTGGATCATCTTTTTAGCGGCTTCGAAGAGGTCTTTGGAGGCTGCGGTGTCGTATTCGTAGAGCGCACCGATGGCTGCCATGGAGAGGATCAAACAGCCACCACCGCCGGCAACACCAGTCGAACTTAGATTGAGATGGCCGCTGGGGGTTCGTAGATTATTCGTGTACTCGGGGGCTTGGAAGTCGAGGGTCGGGATATGGAGAAAGGGCATATGCGGGTGGAAATAGGTGATGTAAGCTGAGATATAACGCTGCATATCGGAAGTGCTGGGCAGCGGGCCGGAACTGTTGAAGCTGGAAGAGCGCGAAAAGAGGTCACGGCAGTGAAGCATGCCGCTAGCTGGCTGAGAATATTTGCGGTGGTTGAAACCGGTGGGTTGGGCCATGCTGGCTAGTAAAGCCTGTCGGGTGGAGTCTGTAAAGGTATCGGTTGAACTTGAGGAATGGTGAGTTCGTAGGGCACTATTCGCGAAAGGTAGGTTGAAAGGATTAGGAGAGTCTCCGTTGGTTGCCATAGAGGATGATAACATACTCTGCGAATGTCCCCCTACCATGGGCTGGCCCACCGAGGTCATGGAGGGAGGGGTGGCATAGCTTTCAGCAAACGGGTTTTGCGCCATCAGAGACTTGGGTGAAACAGTTTCCGGGGGAATTCCTAGATCATTAAAAGTGGGAGATGTGTAGTCAATGAATTGGTTGGAAGGCGGTCCAGTGTGGGGTGGAAACGGGTTGTGCCAGCTCGCTGATGACACGGAGTAGCGGTGCCCTCCGTCCATCATGGCTTCACTGATACCACTCTGGCTGCCAGTGCTCATCGCCGAGGGCGATGATTCGTCAATTACCGACTCGTTACCTTTCCCCATCTGCATGGATGGATCGAATCCGTTCATCCAATCAAAGCTGAAGTCATCCTCCATCATAGGATCTGTGGGCGGCATCTGATGGGCACCCTGGGTGTATGGCGAGGAAGGTGAATCGTTTCCGTACCCTTGGGGTGAACCGCCAAAGTGTAATTGGGCGGGGTTGATGGTACTGTGGCCCATGAACATATCTCCCAGGCTGACATCGAAGCTACCATATACTGGGGCCGTACGCAACCCACCCGAAAGATCCATCGGTAGTCCATGGGTTTCCAACTTCGTCAGGCCATTCACCGGGGGATGGGCGGAGCTGAACCCGCGATAATCCAGATTGGACCCAACCGGTGCTGAGCCTAGACTCGGATGGTAGGCATGGCCGTGGGTGGGCGCCGCTGGCGAGGGGTTGGTGGCATTGGGCAGTCCCAGAGAAGCGCCATCAATATGGCTAATGGTATTGGCCCTGGGGCGCATGTTGCTGGACGCATTGACGATGGAGTTCTTGCGCACCCGATTCGTCCCCGTCCCCGCGGCTCCCGTGCTTTCTCTCCGGGCATTTCTGGGTCGCGACGACGGGGTGGTGGTCATATGTAGCTTTTGCTGATGTCTCAGGAGCAGATCACGACGAGCAAAGCAGCGCGAACAGTCCGGGCATTCAAATGGCTTCTCTTTAGTATGCGAGCGCTCATGTCGTTTCAGATGCTCCAGCCGGGCAAATGAACGACCGCACGTTGTACAGACATGAGGTCGAGGCTTATCGGTTTTGGGTGGCGGGACGTTGTTCTGCGGCGTCGTGGTCTGGCCGTTTGTTTCGGCCTTCTTTGTGTTTTCCTTGGTCGACGGCGCTGACGATGCCTAGTCAGGAACCGAAACAGATGTTTTCCATCACCACGTAAACAAGCACTCACCAGGCATATCTCCGGGAACCTCACTAATACTCGCTAGATCTTCGGTTTTGGGGCTGGTGGCCGGGTCCTGACCCACCATTGTATCTAATAACATCCTTTTACTTTCTCTGTCAAGATCGCTCGTGCAGACACCGGCTTTAGCAGGTAACGTTATCTGCAGTGTGAGCGAAGTTGAAAACGAGGGGAGTGTAGAAGGACGTCACTAGGGGTAATCGGCGAAATCCTCTTGGTAGGTAGGGGCCTGGTAAGGTCACTGCTGACACGCTTTGTCCTGGGACATTGACTGCTCTCTGCTTTTTGGTCAGGTCAGTCTCGTAGTCGGTAAGAGTCACCACTGCAAAGAATGATCAATTATGGGGGAGGGGTTGTCAGTGATAAAAGTGATCCCTCCAGTAGAGGCGATGGGGTTATAAAGGGACTAGAGAATTATGGGGAAAACCAACCAGCGCAACGAGTTGAACGGTGGAATCAAGCTTGTGAATCGATCAAGTGAGACCAGTGGTTGGAATAAAAAGCGCGACAAATTCAAGCGAATTGCCCAGTCAGGGAGAGTCGACGAGGTGGAATGTCAGAAACCACGAGGTTAAGTGGGCTGTGGCGAAGTGGTTCCTGGGGAACTCGAGCGAGGTGTAATCAGCAGGGGTTAAGGTTTGGAGGCAATCCAGAAAAGAACCACGGATGTTAAACTCACAGAAATGGGCGAGAGGAAAATGACACGGAATGACTTCATTCACAACCAGTTGTTCCAGACCGTAATATGGTGTTTGGCGTATACCAAATGGAGCAATAGGAGTAACTGGTCCGACGTGGATGCGGTGTCTCGTACAGCACAAATCGATCGGATGCGGACGCCGGAGATAGCCGAATTGATAGGGGACTTCGACTGTGAATCAATTGCTAATAAGCCAGCGAAAGCGTGTGGGGAAGAGAAGCGTTGGCGAGAAGAAGAGGAAGGGGGAATGAAGGAGAGGAGAGGACAGGGTAGTGGGATGGTGGGGGGGGGGGGGAAGGGAAGTCGTTGAAGAAGGACAGTCCAAAGGAAAGAAAGATGAATGGAGAAGTTGAATAAGATGGTGCCAGGAGGAAGAGCGAGAGAAGATGTAGTAGTAGTAGTCGTGGTAGTAGTAATCGTCGTGAATCCGTGTACTTACCTACTAATTCGAGCTTAGTGGTTCAAGACTAGTCGCCGTGGTCTCTGCGCTCTGAGTGGACTGAAAGGAAAAGCAGTGGGAATGGTCGCACGAGGCAGGTAATAAATGGAAAATGGGGATAATCCCTCGTCAGCAGTTGCTCCAGAACTTTTTTGGTTAATATGCAGACGATGATTGCTTGGAAGTTGACAGATGCTCGTAACTCTGCCACAGACTAGCCGCTGAACTAACTCCTTACCCCAGCGACTGTCGCGGGATAAACCACGAAAGACCAGGCGCCCTGAGAAGGATTAGTCAGGACCCTCCCCCAATCATC
The DNA here is from genome assembly GCA_009193525.1 of Aspergillus sergii. Taxonomy (NCBI): domain Eukaryota; kingdom Fungi; phylum Ascomycota; class Eurotiomycetes; order Eurotiales; family Aspergillaceae; genus Aspergillus; species Aspergillus sergii. The sequence goes on along the minus strand of ML741841.1, from coordinate 122,095 downwards.
TTGTTGCTGGTGGAGCCACCGGCAGTAGTGCACCGTCGGTTGCAGGGGAGCATGGGCCATGACAGGGCCAGAGCCAAGCAGCCTGCTCCACGCCCCCGGTCACGGGGGTGTGGATGCGGTTGTTTGTTAAGTTCAATTGTCGTACTGTATCGTCATTCTCGGCCCCCCGGCTATTATCTGTCATTTATTTTTATTTTTTTTTTAATAAAATAAAATCAAAATTACTTTTTTTTTTTATTACAGACCTTGACTGTCTTATTTCCCCTACTTTTGTGAATATCTTAAACAAAATCTAAAACATCAAACAGCTAAACAAAGAAGCAGAAAAAAGCCAGAATTACAATTAGAACCAATGGTAGAAGAATTCCAGGTAGAACATTGTCTCGACCTAGTTACTACTCAGCAAGGTATTGACCGGTGTTAGAAAAGGTAACGTGCTCATACGACTCACAGACAATGCCCACGCATTCCATCGGTACAGCCCACGGACATCGGTGCTATGACACTAGGAAAGTCCTTCTCGGATCTAAAAGTAGCTCCTACTTAGGCCAGCTTGATCGGTACTAGGCTCCAGCACATTATTGTCGAGATGTTTACGTTTCTGGTGATAGGGCGCAAACAGGAGTATGCATTATGTATGTACGAGTAGGCCATGTACTGTGCCTGGATGACTCCTTCGTATTCACCCTTAATTAGTCCGACCGCCTTTCGCCGTTCTTTCCTAAAATGACTGTATTATGGGATGCGGTCGCCTGGTTTGGTTGGCATGATGTTCTGGTCGAGCATCATTTCCCTGCTTAGGTCTCTCTGATATTCATTCGACTCCGAGAATAATTAAGATCATAGGCACCGTACCCCCCCAATTACACCGGTGATACATCGAAGAAAACAAGGAAGCGACCTGACTATACTAAGTGATCCAATATGTCCGACTAACTAAAAATAATTGAATATGCACCCAGTAGGGAGCGGAGAGACAAGAGATAAGAAAAGCTGAAACATTCCACTCTGGAACGTTCAATTTCGCAATAGTCATGGTTGGGGGGGACTATCAGTATCTCGGAACGAGTTGGAGCACAGGGCCTGTATATCAGTGGGGACCTGCGGCAGTGACCAACCGGCGGAGCTGCTGCCTATTGCCTCAATGTTGATCGTCCTTTTTAGGGTCTCGTCAACGATCGTGTCCGAGTCGTGGAATTAATTGTAATGCATATCGAAAGTCAAATCAATCAAAAAGGAAGTACCCTTTGTCGACTACTACATGTCACTATGATGATACTTAGGGTGATGGAAGGGTGATGTATAATCGGAATCGCTACATTCTGAGTACCACAAGAGAGATCCATGGTACGTACCATCGCTAATCGCAAGCTACATACGTAGTTATCTCAAGATAACGTGATCTTGATAAGAGGATAAGAAAAAGAGAAAGGAGAAGAGGCAAGGCCGGTCAGGTGACAGGCGCTACTGCCCATTCGGGCCAAGTCGAAGTTAACCATCGGCAATTCCTCCAGTCCAGGGGGTTGCTTCCCGGTGAGTGTTGGAGGAATGGATTTGTGGTTGAAAGAGGTATCACAAAGGATCCTATGATGTCATCCTACAGCTGACTCAGCGGGCGGGTATGGTAAGACGATGGTATTATTAATTACAGGTATGAGTATTAAGTATTAATGTCTCGGAAGGGAACTGAACGTGGAATCCAACCCCAGACCTCGTGACAGATCGGCAGACAATTGTGGCTTCCAGAAATCAACAGTTTATTTGTTGAGAGGCAAAACGGATAAAAGGAAAAGAAGAAAAAGAAAAAAGAAAACAAAAAAAGAAAGAAAAGAGATATTCCAGAAGAAGCAAATTTGAAGAAGGATCTAATTAAGTCAACCATTGTTCGACGGTTAACCCGGGGTCCAGGGCCATGGCTACCGATGGGGTGGCGGTTGGCGCCGCATCAATTTGCCCCCTAAAACAGTCAGAAGCCGCACAAAGACCACTATCGTCCTTTAATATTACGATCTGACTGGCTATGAATGGACTAAGACGACGACGGCTACGAATAAGAGCCGAACAAGGAAGTAAAAAACCCCAAGGCCATGCCGTCTTCCGAGGCCACAGACAGCAGCTCTGCGCCATTTTGTGGGGGAGAGCAAATGAGAAGCTGCACCCTTCGTCGGGTGTGGGGGATTTTCCCATCTCATCGTTCAGCCCTCTGTGCCAATCGCGACCCCCCGATCCGTTGCAACCGGTGGATAACTTAATAAGAAGTCATCCACTTTTCTGAATGTCTTAGTTATTGTGTCTCTGTCGGTCTCCGAGTGCTCTGAATCAGGGTCTTCTCTCATCAGACCATGCTCGTTTGCCCTATTCGAGTTTGTTCCTCTCATTGACCCGGATCCGCTCCGGGCACTATGAGAGATGAGCTGGAGACCGGATCTCCATTCAGTGGAGATTTGAACGAAATTGTGGGTTTCCTGTCAAAGATGCCTCCGGCCAGTTCTCTGGTATTGAAGACTTGGCGCAACCACGGACGAAAAAGGTCGGAACCAGCAAATGGTTACACTAGTACTCCATACTCCAGACAGCCAGCCACGTCTCATTGGATATACGACCCGGTATGGCGCGGATCGTCCTTGGACTTCCCCAACCATGCGTCCCCTGAGCACGGGAGCCAGTTCCCTAGGGAACGCTCGAATTTCTAGAAATTAGGACCTAGCCACCGAGCCATCCAGAGTGGTCCGTGACGCTTCCATGTTGCATTGGCGCAATTTGACTTTCGCCTGTCTCCTGACGGCCTACCCTTGTTCACCTTCCTACTCCAGAGCTACATTTGTTTTTAAACTTTTCGGACTGGGTCTAGGAGAACGTGGTGAGGACGTATGGGGATCCATATGGGTCCGATACGACGGACAAAGGAGGCAATAACCTGGTGGCCACCCTCCATGAAAAGAATTCAATGGGAATTCCATTGAACGGTCGAAGATGCCGCCGGTCAGGTCCCGGACCAGCTTGCTGTTCGATGAAGGGTGTGATTTTTATCCGCTTTATTGGACGAGCTCTTTAGCTCTTCCGATTAAGCAACGAAGGTGTAGGAGCGTCGAAAGTTACTCGATAACTACGGAAAACTAACAAGCTACCCTGTCCATAGAATACGACCTTATAGAATCCATAGGCAACTCTAGCCACTGTGCAGATGTATTTTCCATCCAGAGAGTTTCTCTTCCCCGACTAACCTTTTAGTGGGCAGCCATCGGAGAACTGGGGGCAAAATACCCGAAATAGGTGAATAATGCACGAGGTTGCGATGCCTAAGGTTAGCCGCCGCGCGGTCCAAGCGGCCAGTCGCATTGGCCCGCCTGATTGGCTGCTGCCCCACGCCATGACGTTCAGGTTCGGCCTGAATCGCGAGGGTGGCATCCGGGAGGTGCCTGACTACTTGGAGCATAAAATTACTATATTTGATATCTCCATGAGTATCAGTGTGCTCTCAGGGATACTGTCGCCTGCTACCAGGTTAAATTTGTGTCTAGATGGATAATATAATCATACATGATTCAACGCAAATACGGCGCCGCACAAATCCGGGGAAGTTGACTCTGTGGCCTCTCATCGCACGGCCCTCGAACGTTGACACCTCAGGCCTGGTGAGAGGCCGAGCGCTACTCCATTGAGTTTAGCCACGGCCGGGTCAGGTGGTTCCTTATGCAGTAGTGCATCTTTCGCAGAAGAACAACTGGCGGGAAATGATAATTCTCATGTTTAATGGTAACGGTGACCATTATTAATATCGCATGGACCTGATATATCAGCTTACCTGCTTTATAGAGCCCCTATCTATGCGCAACGTACGACACTAATGGAGAGTGTTATGACAATTTTCCATTCTGTCTCTCTTAGCCACCTTCACCGCGCTAATCTATATATTCAGGAGCACTACCGTACCACCATGCTCACTATAATTAGTTTGGTATGTTGCCCAGCCGAAACCTACATTGCTGATCGTCTGCCGGCGCCTACTAGACGCTGCTTCGTAGTGTCTCATTGGAGAATCTACGTCGCATGGGTTTAGGCGGTTGGGCAGTCTTTAACGCCACTGTAGTATTTATATTAAGAAAGTAAAACCAATTAACGAAAAAATACAAAGGAAAAAAAAATACAAAAAGAGTTTTCGAATGAGACGTGGTATCTATACTCAGATGATCCATGAGACAGACAATTCTCTACGGAGTGGTCGATCATCTGCGTCAACACTGCGCCGACAAGTCACTAAGCCCTGATGCCAGACGGTTACACCCGTAAATCCAGAGATCTGGACTGCAGAACCGCCACAGACGAGGCATGCGTGGCTCTGTAAGGAGTGGCATGCATCGATGAGACAATTGCATTGTCGATCCGTTGAAACCGGGTGGATCAATGAGAGGTAACATCGAGAAAAATCTCCGAAGAGCGTGCGTTGAGCTCAAGCGTTTCTGGCCAGTAGGTGGTCTGAGCTGGCCGGATCTGCACTATGCCATCACCAGATGCGCGTCCATACATTCGATATCTTTACAGCAGACCTGCAGAGGTTCGGCTGAAGAGGTGTTCTAAGGTAGGTACTATGGTGCCAGGACTATGATTAGTGGATCTGTGAAGCTGCATTTGCATGCTTGCAGGTCGTGTTCAGCATAAGGTATCAAGGTGGGCAGATGTTCATGGCTGGAAGCTCTCCATGACCGTTTGAGCTCAACGGGCAGCACTGACCATGTGCTATCTGATACGGATTAAATCCCCTAACATGTAGCACGCCATATTTGGCACTGGGTTTGTCATTGGACTTGTCAGCAATTATCCTGGTTGATTTAGTGCTTGGAGTAGGTACCCACTGTCTGCGCTAAGAGGACCTGCGACCAGTTAAATATTCGTGTCGTTTCAGACAGTATCTGGTATACTGCACTTGGTCCCAAACTCCCCTCCTTACACACAAAGATATAGCCATCTGAGATCTTATATCTGAGATTGAAGTTCCGTCAAAGAGTCCCGTCATTTTCGCAACAAGAAATACCTCAAGAAATCTGGACCACGACAGCTCACCACCTGGAGATAGCCTTAGCGGCCGCTGCTCAGTGGAGCCCCCAGCCTCTTAGCGCCCAGTCACTACTGCATGATTGGTAACAGTTGACCCTGGCTGCAGTCGTCACAATTCTCTGCCTCTTAAGTATTGTAACTATTAAACGGATGGTTACCATACCACCATTCACTTTCAACCGTTCCTGGTGCTGCCGCACCTACAGATATCTAATCACATTTAGTGGCTGGTCCACGCACACCATTCCATGGAGTCTACGAATGAACAAGCACACTGATGTGAAGTTGTGGAGTTAATCTGCGGCTGAGCCTTGTTGATCCCGTCCGTCCGCTAAGAATGAAGCAAAGTCGTCTCTCCGTCTTCTCTTCTGAGCCTAGTTTCTGGTGAATTAATAATGCAGTGCAGAAAGCCATCGATTATGGGGAAGCTTCAGCCGAGATTATTTTTCAAGAATATTTCTTTTTAAATATATAGATATTGAATTTACTACCCGCTAACCAAACACTGAAAGTAAATAATCCAAAACCTTGGACAAGAGAAGGTCCCTGCAGCCACCAACCACATCCCACCCACGATTGGATAATGCCACCTGCATCTTCCCCGGTCGAGTTAACAAGAGACAAACAGCCCAGGAGGCTTGCCACAACGCAGCTAATGCACCCACCCATGCACATACATACATGTATGTATGTACTTAAGTACATTCCCCAAAAGAGTAAAAAAAAATAAAAAAAAAAAAAGGAACAACCTGTAATACTGATACCTATAGCCGGACTGCCGGAGTAAACCCGATATCACCCCAAGCTGGAGATTATGTACCCTTAACTCCAGCTGTCCTAGTCCCCGCCATACTCTTCGCTTGTAAGCAATCAATATTAATTTACGGCAGGGCTGTGCGCGGATGTATCCGTATTGGATAATGGCACCTGCAGGTAAGACTTGATGGTTTGCAGACTCAGGCTAACTGCGTGGGATGTCGCGCGTACTTCGCCCGGTGTGATGTGCTCCGTCTTATCTAATGTAGTGTGTGCAGGACCTTGTTCTACCGGTATATGTGGTCCTTGCGCTATTTAATTGTGGTTTTACGTTGAAGATTACTGGGTAGCTTGCTTTGGGCGATTTAATTGTATTCAGAGTCGCTGGTGTTGTATGTAGTTGGATTTCTGGAGCTTTGACGTAGGACGTCGCACGGGGGCTTGTGGTGAGTTGTGATTGATTGCTTATTTGTGTCCCTGCGATGCTTCTACGTTGGTCCAGAGTTAAATGCTTGGTTTTGATCCTGATTCTGATTTGGATTCTGTGCAATGATGTATTCGGTCTACATATGTCATCGTGCTGCTTGCTCTTTGTAAACGGACTGGATGTATTAAATATATTCTGTCGATGTTTAGGGTACCTATAACCCAGTGACTCGCGACAACCATTTGATCTGTATATATGTAGTCAACATCAATATAGTTCTAAATCGAGAAAAAGGTAATATGAAGTAGTCTTCTATCCTTCAACCAAGTTCTAAACCAGAAAACATGCTGAACGCACTCATACAACACCAACTCACCCAGCTAACCCATACGCCCCGCAACAAATCCAAAGCTCACCTCCAGCCTCACCCATAATATAACCAACTACAAACACAACCTAGAAACGACATAAAAAGAACACCCAACAACCAACCCCCCTTCACGAAACCAAACCCAAACCCCCAAGCCGGACCCCCCACCCCAAACAGGCATCTCATTCCCTCCCCAGGCGCCTTTAAAACAACCCGCATCAACGGCCGTCCAGCTCACCACCCGACTAGTTCCCATCCCAACCATCTAATCTAGCCCCTCCCCCCGATAAGAACCAAGATTAAAGACAAACACGACCACATCCCGAAGTACATACATCTAAATCTCCAACTCCAGCTCAGCGAGCATACACGAGAAAAGGAATCAAGTCATTTGATTATCACCATGCAGCCACACTGTGGGTATCACCTCTAGCGGGCTGTATTCAAATCCTCTATCTCATGGTTTCCGGGTGGTCGTCTGATTAGTATGGTGTATACTAGGGCAGTCGATATTGAAATTCTCGGGTGAGGTGAGATCCTATGCAGGAGGGAGATTTGGGTCTCGTGGTTTTGGGCGATGCATGGCTGGGCGTAGATTGGGTTGTGGCTTGCTGGGGGTATGTTTGTTGGTGGTGGTTTTACTGGGGTCTGCTTTGGGTGTTTGAAGTGGTGGATTGGGGGGTTTGATGGTGTTCTTTTTACTTTGCTGTTGAGGGGCTTTGTATAGATCGGCTTATATGTTTAATGAGTATGTGAGAGTATGTATTAGGTAGAGTAAACTGTATATTGTCACGGTATGGAATAGAATCAAGGTAGATGAGTCCATCCATCTACAAGAAACACTTTCCTCCCTCATATGCGGAAGCAGAACTCACCCCAGCCCTGTGTCCAGATCCAAGCAATACAAGGATACTACTCTAAAGACTATAAAGCAAAGTCCCATACCCCAACTGATCAAACCCACCACTAGTACTCCCATAGTAACCACCACCACCCTCAGCACCCTCGCCCTTCTCCACCACCATATCCCGATACTGCTTCGTCCAAGTCGCATTCAGCTTCTTGAGGACCCCATAGTGATTATACAGCAGCTCCCAGATAGGACGCACGTCGCCACGAGAATTCTCGCTGATGACTGTCTGCGTCACATCGCTATTCTGGTATGTCGTGTAGGGTACGTCTTTGCCGAGGTTATACTTGGCCGCGTATTCAGCTCTGTAGACGTTAGTAACAAGTCCATGTCCATACCATCATCTTCAACTCCGTCTCCAAACCCAAGAACCGAAAGACAAAGAAAAGAAGAAAAAGGAGAACAAGAAGGGAACGAAAAAACCTACCCCGCTAGAATGCGATTATCACCATAAGCAAACAAATCCTCCCCCTGATTAAACGCCGCCTGAGCAATAGCGCCCAAGAGCCCAAAATCCAGCATAGCATGACCCTGATCCCTCCCGGCCTCCTGCCCCTGACCCAAAACCTGACCGTCAACATCATACAACTTCCAAACCATCTTCTCAATAGCACCATTACCGGTCCCGTTCTTAAAGTAATCCACCGCCTCCTGATACATCGTTTCATTATCAGCGAGCACGCCAATCGAAAGCATAGAAGCGAGGTTACACAGATCCCAATTCGCCCAATAATGATCAATCTCGGCATCATTATGCCTAACAAAGAAATCATGGTTCATAGGATAGAACACAGAGACCATCATATCCTTAAAGGCAGTAAATTTGCTCTCATCCCAGGCATCGTAATCGCGCATGATCTCAGCCGCATTGGCGAACTCATACCCGTAGATGCCCGAGGCGAGGAACTTGTCCGAGCTCCCCGAGATGCTCTTTAGGGTTGTGGCCCAGGCGTCGAGGATGGAGACGGCTGCATCGGCGTAGGTTTTGTTGTCGGTGACTTTCCATTCGATGGCTAGGGCGTAGGCGGCCGCGATGTCTTTGTATAGGGTTGGGTAGTTTTCGGCATGCGTGCCGTCTTTGCCCCGGTAGATGGTTTCCTGGGGGCGGGGCGTGTAGCTGGGGTCTGCGAAGGAGCTGTTGGTAAGTTTGTACCAGCCTGTTAGCTGGGGTTCGGTGTTGGAGTGGACTTTGGTTTTGATGCGTTCGAAGTCGGTGTTTGTGTGGAGGAGACCTGGGTGGGTGAAGGCTTGGATGAGGGTTGCTAGGGATGCGATTGTCCCTGCTGCTAGAGCTGAGGGACGCATTTTGGTGGTGATCGTATGTATGCGTCTGGTGACAATGAGGTTGAATTGACAAATAGATACTCAGTGAAAGACAGAACGGCCAACACAGCCGGTCCCTGCTATACACTATATATAAAAGTCTTGAACGGAGCCAGTCCGGAAGATCAACCGGTGCGCATGCGCGTCTCTGTTCGAACGTGTACATTAACAGGGAACATTATCCCTGTCCTGGAGGAATGGCCGGACATCCTCCTGGAGAAGATCATCGACTTATATTGAAGAAACTCAAGAGTTATTGTACGATTGAGGATCTGGTTGACGTACTCAATGAGATCTAATACGGAATTTCCCGATTAAGGAGCGAAAGTGATGTCTATCATGACTGGATCAGGAAGCGTTAGGGTTAGGGCCGTTTCACCATAAAACATCGCCCCCACTTAGGAAGTAAAAGAGATGGATAAACTAACGTCAGGAACCAGGGGAACTCTCATACGGAGTACTCAGCGTATTCATCGCGAGAGTATCCACCGTTTAAGGGGTTCTGCACCGTTGTGAGTGCGCGTTGTAGCGGGGCTACGTACCGAAACCCGAGGAGTCTCTGATATAAATTAATTTATATTGATTTACTGGCTCCCAACTCGCGTTCATTCCCCATCCCGCGCGGTAATTCTTTGACCATGGCTTTTGAGTAGTTCGGGAGTTTTGCCGTTATGAGTTTAAACGGCTTAGAAAATGCCACTTCATCTATGTTTGATTTCTGGTTTCATTGGCATATAACCTCAGGTTGTGTAGTAATAGCTACTGAGATATAAACATCCTGCACTGCTGAAATCCTGTCACTGTTCAACGTGCTGATCATTTACTAAGTTCTGCTGATGTTGAGTTATAACTGTCGGTCTGTGCGGTGATCATTCCGTAGCCGTTTGGGAGTAGTACTCAGTATCTTAAGAAGGATCCGTATAGCTATGGTAGGTGTCTAGCTACCTTTACGGGCTGAGGCATTTAGAATACGATTTATAGTCAGAGAGTGGTTCTTTGGTACAATGATCTGCATATGTATCCTTGTTTGCTCGATAGTAAAGGAGCTAATATGGCAAGACAGGAAGAGGGTCCTTGTTTAGTGCTACTTCTATGTCTAGATACCAATAACAGTATGTCTGATCCTGTCAAACCACACTAAAACCTACGGAGCTACACTAAAGTAGTCTCTAAGGGCCCAAAAAAGGGCTTGTAGGGTTTCGTGAGATAGTCAAGTAGGGTGGTTAGACGGACCTCCCAATTAACCGGTATCAGACACCTAAAGAGACATTTCTGGAATTCTTCCCTAGGCTTGATTGAACTATCGCCATCATGTAAGAAGAACCACTACAGTCAGGGGAAGCACAAAGGCCGCAAATAATGTAGGTCATCTTGAACCAGTGAGCTAGACATGAGCTCAATGCCTACAACCCCAATTTTGCATTCGAAAGAACCTCCAGCACATCGACCCCCTGAGCCTGCTTGATCCACCGGAACCCCATGCAGCAAACTACCATCGCCTTCAGTTTCCTCTGGGCCTCCTGTTCTTTGCGCCGCTGCTTCTCGGCCTCCTCTCGGACTTTCTGGAGCCGCTCCAGTTCTGCCTCCTTGGCCCTTCTTTCAAGCTCTCGTCGGTGTCGCTCTTGTTCAAGTTGTTTTTTCTTCTCGTTACCATCATCGTCCTCGGTCTGGTTCTCTACCACTATAGTTTCTTCTTTCCTGATATTCTCAACAGCTTGTGCTGCCCTCTCCCGATCCAAGAGCTGCTTGTACTACTTCTCCTGCTCCTCTACAGCAAGCTTGTCACTTTGCAGTTGGCTCCAGATCGCATCCGAGACCCCTGAGTCTCGAACTTCTGCGGTTGCAATATGAGGGGTTAACTGATTGATCATCGAAGGTGAAGCTTGGCTGGGAGGTAATAGACTGTTCAAATCTCGCGCGAGCGCTCTTGCGATTGCTGCGTTCAGCTTGCATGCGATCTAGCTCTGCAAGGACCATGTCTTCGGAGATGACCTATTTTTCCACTGCTCACCCTTTGTACTGCTTTACGAAAACTTGACTCAGCTAATGTCTAAGCATCACATGCATTAGCCCGGCCTAAGGTCTGTGTCAAGGTGAGGAACCGATTGTGCATAGCCTGGTAAAGATAACTGCTAGGGAAGTCGGGCACTCTCAAGTCACGAGGAACGGATTTGGGTATTTTGTCCCTTAACTAGCTGAATAGTAGTTAGTTGCAGTCATCAGAACTTAGTCCATTGAGCTCAAGTGATCCTGGGAATCGACTGATTAGTCTCGGGTTGGTTGCCATGAGACCGTTAATATCCGTATCGTAGCCCGCTAGGATAATAATCAGCTTCTGGAGGAATTTGGATTTTGTGGTGTAATCAACAATTTTATCCAGAGCTTCCTTTGCAAATGGACCTTCTGCTAGCCTATACACTGCTTTGACCAACAGTATCTTTCCAAGTGCCTTCTCTAGAAGCCCCTTGATTTTAGGTCCAGTTTGACCGACGTACTGCCCTACTAAGTCTGTTGCAGAGTTTCAATAACGTTTGCAGAGGCCAATATCCCTATTTCCTCGTAGGCCTTCCCTATTTTGCGTGCCGTCGAGGTTTTTCCTGTCCTTAGAGTGGACACGCTGGTCAATAATCTTCAGTGACAAAACTTTCCATTGTATATTGTGCTTACCTGGTGGGCCTCGGAAAAGAAGGCTGAATGGACTTACTCTCGAGGGTCTATGCCTAAGTTCCGCATATTATTCACTGCATTTCGATATCCGTCTAGTTGCTGAATGATCTTTTCACACCCCACGACACCCGGGAACAACATGGGTATATTGGTTCCTGTGCGTTCTGCACGATTGAAATCCATAATAGAATATTGAGGCTCCAGCCGCGAAGGATCAGGACCCTGAATGCTTTTCGATAGACTCTTATCATAGCTAATTTTCGCAGCGTTTAATAGAATCTCAATCTCTCCGGAGTTTGAGTTTGGGTCGATTTAGAGTACGGCTGAGAATTTCCAAAGCCATTTTCCTGACGACTGACGACTGACGGAGTCTCGAAGCCTTGTTGCTTCAATCTCAAGTCGAAATATTCCCTCGCTTCTCATCGCTGGAGTCCAATCCTAGGCACGGGCTAGCGAAGAATTTGTTCAAAGACACATGAGGACTACGAACAACTGCCAAAGGAGCTGATAGACACTTAACCGCTCTGCTTGAGATAGTTTTCCAGGTCATGGTAAGAAGTGAATTTGCTTTCTAAGCGCCATTCGGCACAAAATCACCCACTGTTTTATAGGGACAGGTGGTGCTTGACCCAGCATCCGATAACCAATGACCCTTTACTGATGCCGCAGCAGGTGGTCACTGAACCAACTTCCGAACCAACAGCAACCAACTAGTTGATGAGGCGCGCACGTAGGTCAAGGTGATGTCAGCCTGACTGAAGGGCTGCATAGTACATATGGCAGTAGCACAAACGGAGAAATAGAAGAGAACTCCACATCCATGTGATCCTACTCCATGAAAGTGAGAAACAAGCTGGTTGACGAGGACGTTGTCGCTATGAACAGATATCAAATGCCTTCCTCTAACTCGCATCTTCGTCATAGACAAGAGCCATACGTAAGGCATTCCGATGGCGCATGGAGACATGAGGCCACAGTTCCTGACCCTGCAGCTCCAAAATTGGGCTCGATGCTGGCCACTATTAGCAGGGCAGGTCTGGATAGTTTGGCTAATTCATCGGTTAACAAAGGCGACCCTCGAATTACTGAGTGCACTGTCATAGGTTCATACAACTGGTTGAATCGAAAGAACTCGACCATAGTAATTCCTGGTAAGTAGCACATTTAATGATCAAGCGTGAGATACACTAAGCAAGATTCCGACAGGGAAGCCTCCGGCGTGGACTCCAATGGCTGCACCCGAGAATCTTCCGGAGGATAATGGAGAACACTTTCGCGACCCGAATGCCGCACGATACCCTTCATATCCTCTTCAGCCAGCAGTCGAGGCGATCTTGAGGATGAATGACACATTTGAGTCCAATAATGTGGATATAGTAGCCTGCGGAAGCACGATGGGAAACCTCCTTCGATACGTACGAAACATTGACAAAGATTTCAGGATTATTATCGAAGCGGTTGGTTCAACAGTTTTTTTTGTCCGCCGGGAGAATTCGCCCACGGAGACAATCCCAGGCGTGCGAGGCTATGGCCACACATTCCCTGAAGCATCGACAACCTGGGAAGAAGGGGTTAAGGGCTCTGAATCGCACCAGCGAATGGTGCAATACAACTTTGCAGGCTTGAGGTGCGTAGTGCGGTTCGAAGCTGATGGTTACTTCCCTACATCACCAATATCACAAGCTGGGTATGCTTTGAATGAAGTCCAGAACAGAGCGGATCTGCTATCAGCCCTTTTCGAAGAAAGCACCGTGACATCCCATGCACCAGAGGACAAGGAGCATCTAGTTATCCAGACTGGTGGACAATCAGTGTCGCAGTCGTCTATTTTCAATCTAGAAACCCGGTCTTTTCGTCGCAAGGACGACAACATCCTGGGTGAGGAGTTGCCCCGGATGTGGGTGTCGCAGATCTCCAACTTCATTCTTGCCTTCCATGAGGGTGGGCTGTTCAGTGACGTCAGAGTTCAGGATGTCCGCGAGGGAGTCAAGATATGGGAAAAGGAACAAGAGAACAGTCTGCGCCAGTTTGCGGCTTTGCTCAAAGTCCTCACTGCATTTGCCCAAGGACGAGCGGACGGACGGTTTGAAGTAGTCCATGACGAAGAAAGCAAGATATTACAGTTCCGGGAACTTGATAAGAATGTGAATCGCGCCCTTCCGGAGTCCCTGAAAGAACGTTGGTCGTCAGGAAGCACCGCTGCAGTCGTACTCGGGGGCATATCAAGCGATGATTGGGTTGAGACCTCCAAATGATGAGGTACTGAATCTGGACTGGGAAGGCGAGTCCGAGGAAGATTTTACAGCTTGTTCGGCATCGACGTGTGGATACTGCGGACATTGCACGTACTGAGTTGAGGTAGATTGCATGGTGATGGTTATAAATTTAATCCGTGTTTGCTGCTATTACCCGAGCATCTTCGCCGGTAGCTCCTACCCAGAATAACACGAATATGCAATGTTCTCTTTACTCTACTTTTCTCCTCGGTTTTAGTTTATCCCTTCTTTTCCGAATTATTTAGATATCGGTAGTTATCTCACCATCTGTCTAATGAAGCTATTGGATTACTAGATGTATATTTCTATGATATCCACCGAATGTCTGAATGGATTTCCTTCTACTTTGTATATACATCGTACCATATGTCACTTCCATTCCGCGCTCAATTGTAAGAATTTAAAGCTACGAATAATCCTCACAAGTGATTATCAAACAAATTCCTATCCTCTTCCATGTACGTCGTAATGCAATTGGACTAATCGGGAGAAAGGTGGATCAAAGAAGAAAAAGCGGTCTACCACTAAGCCCTAAGCGGGTCGCACTATCAGGAAGGCGGTCAACCACAGCACGGCAAAACAGCAATGAAGATATCCCGAACCACGCATAAGGTTTTCAAGAAAGTCCCACTTCCAATCCACTTCCCATCCACTCTAAACAGACCAAAAAATCATAAGAAAAATTAAAAAATTGCAAAAATAGCATGTGCTGGTTTCGATCCAGCGACTTTCGGGTTATGAGCCCGACATTCTTCCCCTGAATTAACATGCTTTAATTGATGAAGGTCGATACTGTTAATGCCTATATAAGTCAGAAAAAAGTTCCGGAAGTCAGTAGGGTAGAAGCCCTAGAGGCGCTTTCCGAAAATGGGAATGGTGAATGGTCAAGCATTGAAGCGAGAGGGTTCTCGGGATAGGAGATTGATTTGTGGCTAGAGAGAAGTCGTGGAAGAAGGGTTTTTGCAATGGAGGTGAGACTTAGAGTATGCTCCTGTTGCACAGCGTACGAGTTTGGAAAGATATTAGTGCTACATATATATATATCTGCATAGTGGACGACTTTTGAGTACTGTGGATAGATGTAGTGAATCTCGCGATGACGCCAGCCTTGACAACAACCTATCAATGACTACATCTGCTACACTATATTGTGCGATACGCCTGCCGAGTAACTAATTGACATTTGGACACAGAAGTTCAAGTGCGGAGCTGCAATTGGAGTGAAGACTAGACCTGTCTACACGGAGACATGCCCCTTTATCTGGTTTCGGGCATTGACCCCGAGGGTATCCGATACGTCAATGATCTGGCTAGTAATACAGATTGCTGGATGCATGGGCAGCCGCAGCGAAGGCATGAACTCGACTGCGTCGGTCGGAGCGTGTCCTGTAGGTGTATTCTCGCCTGGTAACGATATCTGTTACTAGAACCATAAGATCTCCAGGATCACAAGAAGAGATATCTAAAATTGAAAAAACCAGATTCAGAGTGAATCATTCAATCAATTGGTCAAAGCCCTAATAGCCTATAATAGATCTCGACGTAGAGGGGGTACTGGTATCTGTAGTAGATAATACAGAGACGACGTTCAGTATTCGAAGGGCTTCATAAGATAGTCTATCACTCTTAAGCCCACAGCCAACTATATAACTAGGTGACAGTGCATCCCCTCACTCAAAAGGAAGTAACCGTTGAATACAGAAAGATACGAATGGATTATAAAACAGGAAGAGGATATGCTCCATGCGTCCTACGTATTGATCAATAGACATACCTCTCCTCCAACACATCTCGTATTTCAAGAGACAATTCAAGGTGCCCTTTCAGTTTCTGTCCCCAACTCAAACCAGCGCAGCCTAGTTACGATTCCTCGAACAAAACTCATTCGAATCAAAAGCCTGTTTCTTTCTCTCCTGAAGAGCCTGCAGAGCGGCTTTCTTGTCATTGGGAGTAAGTTTAGAATTGTCTTGTACAGTTTTTGACACATTCGACAGCTAAATAAAAGGAGATCAGCCAGGCGAACCTTGCATATATAAAAGCTTAATGAATCACTTACACATGTCTCCCAGGACTTGTTAAAGAATTCCTCAGACGGGGCTTTATCGCTGAATCCGTTGACATCATGGATCATACAGCCGCGAAGTTGCCAAAGAGGCTTACATATGGGATGTTTGCCACAATATTCGAGGTTACGGATAAAAATCTGGTCAAAGCATTCATTGTACTTTTTGCTGATTGGCTCGGCAAAGGCAAGGTTGGCAGCCACAAGGGCGCACAGTAACTGGATCTTCATCTCCGGATATTGCTGGATGGTCTCGGCGATGCGAGCTAGGGTATCAATGTGCAAAGTCGTCTTGGAGCTTAATGATCAGGAATGTAGTAAAGGCTTGGTTAGAGAACTGATTATGTCCCGAGGTAGCAACGATATTTATACGTATGATGCCTAGGCTGATATACCTGCTGTAGGAGCGGGTTCTAGCAAAAGTCGGATTGGGTAATATTCGATAGTTTGAGATAATATTTAATAGATCAACACATTATTAGAATATAAAGACTCGTCATAGAACGCGCATTTGCATGATATCAGTCATTTATTACCAATCACAAACGATACAGTATCAGAATGGTGGATCATGGCACCCAGGTGGTAATCTGATCTAATATGTAGTCCATGTATACATGGTGATCTGCAAAAATAAAAAAAAAAATGGATCTGTACTTCACCATTAATGAGGTATCGTCCATGTTAGCTGTCTTCTCTACAGCACCAGTAGTATAGACAAATCACATAGAGGAACCCACCTACAAACGTGGATTCCCTGTTTACGTGTGAAGTTGATTTAGGCGTGCCGTGTATTCAGCACACCCAAAATAAGCCAACCAACTTGCTGAATCCTACGTGCGTCATGGCAAATGCAGCACAAAAGATTCTCATAAGGGACGCAAGGAGTCAAGATGTGTTACCATTTCCCTTGATATATTCGGTCCGTAAATAGTAATCCTTGACGATCGACATGATGGTTGAGCTCTCCAGACTCCCTCATTTGGCGTTTTCGCTGGATCGGTAAGACTGTCGCTCTGAAAAATCACGTCGGGCCTTCAAAGCTGTAGAGTACGTACGAATCGCTTGTTATTTTGTTTTAGCAATGCGGTGTAACTATGCCCATTATTGTTTTCCAATGTCGCTTGAAATGGAAGGCTGCCATATGTGCTTCTTCAGAGGCACGACAAACGCTAGGTTACCATTACCACAGGGGGATACCGGCGCTAGGTATTAGTTGTGCACTTCAGTTATTCTATTACAATCTGAAATCAGAGAAAGCTGGCAAATCTGTAAACGCTTGATGGTCTATTGGTTGGTCTACGGAGCAGAGCTTATGGCGATCTTCTATGCTATGAGCCTGGCGCTTTAGTTGGAGCACAGTCTACAGAGATGCAAGGCCAACAGAGTTCAACCCTCACAGCAAAGCAACCCAATTCCTGTCACAGGAGCCCGATACAGTATGGGCGATCCAAAGAGATTAGTTGAATCAAGTTCCATTACTTTTGAGTTGGATGAAGACTGGATATATGTGTATAGAGGTATAGCCCCGTAATTTGGTATCTGGCATTGACGTCGACAGCTTGCCGGCTAAAATGCAAGGTAGTAGCTTTCGTGATCAACATTTCATTCCTTGGGTCAGATTGGGTAGAGTGGGTAGAGTGGCACACATGCCACCATAGCCGCTGAGAGCATTCGCCTCGATCTCGCTCATTTTATGTCTTGCTCTATATAGGAAAGCATACCCCTTTCCCCTATACGCTCAATTTCTAGAATGGAACTTGCCGCTGGTCTAGTCAGAGACATCAACGCATCAGGACGTGACTGTTGGTACCACCTTACCCGATCAGTTTCCTTCTCGCAGCCTCCTTTCCTATCTCACACTCTCGGATTCCCTATTAGTTTGGTAAGAGGCCCTAGAAGTTTAGAACCAGAAGTCCCAAAGCTCGGGCTCTAAAGTCTGCAGCAGTTCGTTGTTAGGCGGACAATTTCCCCAGACAGGTATTTATGAGCACCGTAGGCCTCCCATGCGCGTCATCGATCCCCGGTACCATCCATGCAAATCTACAAAAGAACATCGGAAATGAATGAGTCGAACGTATCTGAAGTGGCCCTTGACAAGTCGGAGGTCCCATTGGATCAACCGCCCCCTGCACCAAGGCGGGGGCTGAAGAGGTCCGCGAAAGCCTGGTATGTGTAGATAGCTCCTGCCTATACACCCACATGTTAGGTCCGATCCCTACTGACTATATGTTAAGTCAAGCCTGTGCAAGTCATAAAATTAAAGCCAGTTGGCGGCGAGCACGAATTCTGTCCGGTATTCTCTATATCTTAACATGCTCAGTGTGACGGAAATATCCCCTGCAAGCAGTGCCTCCTGCGGCGTCGAAAATGCCACGACAAGCCATCGCGCGGGCGTCGCAAACTGCGAGTTTCAGATCATATGAAGAACGACGACGAACGGGTGGATGGACTGTGACATCTCGTTGTGGGACCTTCTGGCACAGCATCATATTCTTCATGATCCACCGTCTTGCGGTGAGTTCTTCCAGACAATGTGCGACGAGATGCACGCCGTGCTGTTGCCATCCGTGTAAGCCCGATACTCGGACTTTGTGAAGTTATCCCTCCTAGCCAGCCACCAAGGCAATCTCGGAGACTCTACCCAGACCGCGCAATTTGCCTAGATCCTTCTTGTTTTGGCACTGGGAAAACATGCACAGACTTCTCAGTCGGAGGTGAAACGGTGTAGTGCTGCGGGGTGGAACTTATATTCAGCGGCCCTCGCAATCCTAGGCGACCTGCTTGACAGACTGTCGTTATGCTCAGACCCACAGTTGCTGCTACAGAATTTCGTGCTGATGGCCAGACACAACCCTCCCTCTTCTTCCC
Organism: Aspergillus sergii; assembly: GCA_009193525.1. NCBI lineage: Eukaryota > Fungi > Ascomycota > Eurotiomycetes > Eurotiales > Aspergillaceae > Aspergillus > Aspergillus sergii. The sequence continues at coordinate 103,378 of ML741841.1, read as the reverse complement.
CCAATCTTTGGCGACTCACATGTGACTTGTCCAGGCGATTTACTGCTGCAATATAGGGGCACTCGACCGAGAAGATAAGATGCTCGGTCTCGCCGTCTCCCAGTTCTACTTATCTGGCTACCACCGTCGCCATGCAGGCCTCTTCTACTGGAATAAGTTTCATGGATATCTCCGAGACAGACCCTGACTTGGCTGTCCGGCCCACGCGTTGCATTTCCTCACAACCACTTTATCCGGATTAACGTTTCTAGAGAATGGGGAGTTCCGTTCGGATACCTCGAAGCGTGGGCCCTGAATACGGGGGTAAATTGATGTGCAGAAGAGATAGACCGAGCAGGATGGTTTGGTGGGACATAAAAGAACGATGCCTATGTCTCTACTCGAGCTTCCGATACACCTCTTCAAACATTTACTCTCAGCATTCTCTTCAACACTACACGACCTTCTAATTTTACTTACATACCCACCATGGCCAAGGTTGCTTTAATCACTGGCGTCAATGGAATCACAGGGTCAGCCATTCTAGACCACCTCGTCAAGTATACCACGGATGAGGAATGGAGACGCATCATTATTACGTCGCGCTCCCCCTTGACCCTGAGCGCCCAGGACCCGCGCGTGGAGTTCATCGCGTTAGACTTCTCCAAGCTGGTGGGCGTGCTAGCTCAGGACATGAGCCCCCTGTGCACGGAAGTAACTCACGCCTACTTCTCCTCCTACGTGCACAAAGAAAGTTTCGCAGAATTGAACGTAGCCAACAGATCCCTGTTCGAGAATTTCCTCGAGGCACTGCTGCTAGTGACAGGGACCAGCCTCCAGAACTGCACGTTACAGACGGGAGGAAAATACCATAACGTGCACCTACAGCCAGTTCCCACACCGGCGCGCGAAAACCAGTCGAGGCTGGTGACATCCGGCGAGAACTTCTACTACCACCAGGAGGACTTCCTGAGGGAGAGGCAGCGCGGGACGACGTGGTCGTGGAATGTCATTTGACCGGAGGCAATCATCGGGTATGCTGTTAAACCCAATGGGATGAACGGCCTTCTATTTTCTGGTGTGCAAGAAGCTGGGTGTGGAGGCCCGCATGCCCACGAACCGAAGTTACTGGAATAGTGTGAATGTAAAGAAATATACGTCTAGCCTATATGTGTCTTGTTCGCTAGTGGAACGTCAAATGGTCTTGTCAACTTTAGGGCGCGGCAAGAGCCAAGAAATTGAATCGACGCTATAAAAGCCTGCTAAATGACTCAAGCACACTGCTAATCAAGGACAAGCGTTCGTATTCATGCAACCTCGTATTCGACTACAACAAGGAGGCTCACTCCACTGGTTTAGCCTGATACGATAATATATCAGAACAACCCGGTCGCAACCAAAGCCTGGCCTACCGATAACATTTGTATACTTTATTCAACGATCCACAGACCCAAACCAAACCAAGAAACACCACATCAACCAAGTAAAACCCTACTGAATACTACTCAAACACCCTTCACAAATCGCAAAGTAAAATGGCAACCGAAATAATCCAAATCCGCCGCATGACACGCCCCGACATCCCCTACATGGCCCACCTAGCCTCAACAACTTACTTTAACTCCCCCCTCAGCCAATTCCTCAGTCCATACCGCCACACCTACCCAGAAGACTTCACCCAACGCTTCGTCCAGATGATCCGCGCCCGCTACTTCAATCCCAGATGCATCGGCTTCGTGGCCGTCTCTGCCTCCAACCCTGATATACCAGTGGCATATGCACAGTTCATCCGACTAGGAAACGACAATGCTGCACGGGACCTAATCGCAGCACAGACCTCCATTTGGCATACGCTACGACGGTGGTACGTCACAGTCCAGACGTGGATTGAGAATCTATTATGGCCGGATCGCTCGGGGGATGCTGATGCGGTGCGGAGGTTTGAGAGTTCTGCTGAGGCGGATGATTTGCGGTTTTGGGAATCGGAGGAGATGACGAGGTTGTATGGGGAGAGGTGGCATGCGCAGAGTGTGGTTGTTTCTGGGGATTGGAGGCGCAGGGGCATTGGGAGGCGGTTGATGGGGGAGGTTTTGCGGCGGGCGCAGGAGGATGGAGTTGTTGTTGGACTGGAAGCGAGTGAGGATGGGGAGAAGCTTTATCGGAGTTTGGGGTTTGAGTTGAGAGGAAGGTTTTCGTTGCTTTTGGGTGGTCAGGAAGGGGGTGGGATTATGATGTGGAGGCCTAAGGGGGGTTTATGATGCTAATATCTGGTACTTGGTTGTATACAAAAGTTCTACGGTGTGTTGTAGATTCAGTGTGACTGGTAGAGTGTAAATATAGTGCAGAAGTTGAGAGATGAAATACACAAAACGGGATAATGGTGATCACCACATCTTCTCCCACATCCGTCTCGCCCAGTGCATCTGTGCCAGCTCGGCCTTTCGTCGCTCCTCGAATCCACCGTCCTCCCAGATCCGACATTCGGCGTCGATCTCGGCTTTCCCACTGTAAATGTCTGCCGTCGCGGGATCTACAAACTCAGTCTTATGATACAACTTCCAAAACAAGAACATGACCACGAAGAAAGCAAGACCAAAGTATGAGGTGATGAATCCCTGTACGCTGAACGGCGAAAACACGTTGAATCCATTGAACAGCGTGATCAAACTACCGATCGTCACGGCTCCGATAGCAAAGTACGGTTGGAATGGGGCGACCCAGGGCAGCGCCGTCTTGCGATCGATGCCTTGGGCTTTCAGAGCGCGGTACCACCCAAGAAAGATGCAGGCCATGCTGGTGTAGGTGATAATCAAGGCACAGGTGGTCAGATCAATGAACCAGTAGAGAACTGTGACGGCAGAAGTGTCCGCGACGAGGAAGGAAATGCAGGACAGAAGCGAGACAGTGATCACGCAGTAAATGGGAACGCCAGCCGAATTGCATTTGAGGAGGAATTTCGGGGCCTGCCCGTCTCGCGCGAGCGAATATAGGGTTCGACTGGAACTGTACACATAGGCGTTGCCGCATGACCACCCCGAGAAAAGAATCAACACGTTGATCAAATCTGGCAGCCCGTGAATGTCCAAGTTCTGGATTCCGATGACCCAGGGAGACGCGTTCGCTCCGGCTGCACCTGAGTCGATGGCGGACAGAAGACGAGGGTCTTGTGGCGAGCAGATGATACCTACGGCCAGGACTCCGACCACGTAGAAGCCAACAATGCGGTAAAAGGTCATTTTGACGACTCGAGGAATAGTCCAGCGGGGGTTCTGGATCTCTCCTGCTGCTAGGGCTGGTAGGTCTGGACCTGCCACCGAGAACGCCGCATATACCATGACAGAAAAAAGCCCGAGGAATCGCCCTGTCGCACCGTCGGTATAGTATTCGTACATCACCCCATGAGTCCAGTTCCGGAATCCATAAACATCATGCTTTGGATTGCCGCCAACCATGGTAATGAAGGTGAGCATAACAAGACCGATCAGCAGGAGGATCTTGGTGGAGGCCATGATGAACTCGCTCTCTCCGTACCACTTGACCGCGACGATGTTGAGCAGGAAGCAAACAACCAGCGCCATGGCGACCCAAGCTGCAGGGTTGACACTCGTAGTCCAGTATTGCATCACAGTGGCTACAGCGGAGTATTCCGTGCAAACAAGCATTAATCCACCATAGAAGTAAACCCATCCCCTGATGATATGTTAGTACCCAGTAATAAAGGAGCTTGACAAACATACATTGCAAATCCAAAAGCAGGATCGATATATCTAGCCGCAAGTTCAAAAATAGAACCTCTAATCGGCAAGTACGCACACATCTCCCCAACGCAAAGATTAACAGGCCAGACGAACAGAAGGCCATAGAACATATAGCCCAAAAACACAGACAGAGGACCTGTATCGCGCAGGTATGATCCTATGCCCACGAAAAGGCCTGTTCCGATAGAACCACCGATCGCCATCAACTGCACTTGTCTGGAGGAGAGACCACGCTGAGTCTCTCGAGATTGGATAATTGTTCCATTGCCCGTTTCCTCTTTTGAGACCTGGTGGTCTTCTATAACACTCTTCTTATCCATGTTGCCAATGAACTCGGACTTTGGGAAGGAGGGGAAGAGGCGCGGGGGACATCCTGAGTTTAAATGTAACACGGCCAGATGAGACGCAGTGAAGTAGTGCTGCCGTGCGGGGATGAAGAAAAGGAGCTGATAATGATAACGATAAGTCCTATCGATGTTAGTATGATCCTGTCTAAGTAGACTCTACCTGGCTAAGGTCAAAGTTGACCTAGTGAGGTTTAACGTGGGAATTAAGCATAACAATGATAAGAAACGTCTGTATCTCAGCTTCGACGAGCGGTGCTTGTCCGACTGGCGATGCCCGAAGAGGGAAGAGATGGCGATGCCAATGTTTTGCCAAGTGATAAGCTTATCGGAAAGGAAATTGATTACCCTTCACACGGGTTGCTTGACCTATCGTTTACTTGAAAATAATTGGGCATCAGGCCATGAGAGTTCGACCAAGATAATACACCAAGGAGGGCTAGAGGGGACACATGACCCCTCCCCGCTTTGGGGATAGCTTCAAGTTGACGAAGTGGAAATGCGGGGAGATTCAGGTTAGATTGCATTGCGTTGAGAACACGAGATCGCCGACCCTACCAGGGTTCCTTGCAGCACAAACATGTCTTTTGCCTTTAGTATATAAGTCGATAATGAATGGCAGGTACTTAGACAATGCTGTGTCGGGACAAATTATAGCCCCATGCTGTCCTACACCGGCTTTGTTACGCCTCCATCAGTTCCTATCCACCACTCCAAGGAATACTTTGATGGGAGGAAATGAAAAGTAACATGGACGCTGCTTTGTCACCAGACTGCCAATTATCATGCTAAGCAATCTCGTCACTAAGTCTATTATGCATTCCTGACAAATAAGAATCAATATGGACAAGATACAACGATTCAGGATATCAATCAAATAAGAACTTATGCCCAAAATACTTTCGCCCTGACCGATGCTCAGCCTTCCTCGTACCAAGCAAAACATTATCCAAACTCCCATATCGCATAGTCATTACTGGATAGTAGCGCGTCACCTTCCATCGGTCCGATAATGAGTCACTGAATCGGGTGCCTCCAACTCGGTCGGTGCTACATTTCTTGGCGGCGGTGACTGCGGCATAGGCTGGAACATCGACTGGTCCCAGCCATATTGTCCTTGACCTGACACATAGGTGCGATTGGTGAGGTCCGGGCTCGGCATATACGTTGCTTGGTCACCAGGAGGTTGCGTGCTATCGAAGTCACTCTTGCGTTCCCCTTGGCTGTTGAACAGAGCCCAGCGAGCGGTCCGTTCCGTGGTCCCATCCTGCGATGTCATCCACTTCTTGTATACCTGGTTGCGGCCCATGACGAAGAAAAATGCCACCAGAAGTCCGATGAATGCTACCGCTCCAACGACTATCCCGGCTATGGCGCCGCCGCTGAGGTGACTTCCGGACGAGGATGGGGAAGGGCTGGAGGTCGCTGATGAGTTCGGACTCTCTCCTTCGGCAGGGATATGCTCCCATGGTTCGAGTTGGTAGGGATAATTTATCGCCTTCTTGTTTTGATGCTCCCATGTCATGTTTGCGGTCTGCTTTTGTCAGGAAGGGGTATTAGAACTGGGAGCCATGATCACTGACCGGGTTTATCACCCCGACCATTCCATTTTCGTTGCATGAGCCGATGGCGGTACAGTAAAAGAAGGTAGGCTAAGTAGAGCGCATTAGCATGTGCGATTCGAATATGATACAGAGGGATCGGTCTCACCTTGGTGTCGTTCACAACCAACGACCATGTGGGTGGCTAAGCGATGTCAGTAATAGACGCGATTGTCATCGTCGGATTTGAACGCACCGGTCCTATCATCTGTCCATCCTCTTCGTTGAATTTCGTGAAATGGCCAGAGTAGAAGACGGGACCACTCGTCTGGGCAGGCACACATGGTGCATCGTAGTCTGCTCTTACTACCGAATGGTTGCGCGGATAAAATTCGAAGACAATTACGTCGCCGACAGATGCGTTGACGCTACTGGGTACATATTGATGAGGGTCACTCCTCGGCCCAACCTGGATAGTATGCGTTGCGGCTCCTTTCGACGTTTCAGTCGCTGTAGCATCTGCCTCCGTTGTCGTTGTCTGTGCTGATACCCCTAATAGTAAATATTCGATAGTTATCAACAGCCATGTCATGAGATGAATGAGCGACATTTTTGACATCTGGCGATGAAACGGGGAGGACTTCATGCGCTCAAGCTGGCATAGTAGGACAGTAAGGAGGAGGGAGAAGGAGCCAGCAGGGCAATGAAAAGAAGACAGGCCCTGAGGAGTGGGCGGCCTTACAAACGGAGGAAGCTTACTGCGAAGATGCAGGGTGGCTGCAATGCCAGCCATGACGCAGAACCATCCTCCTCTATTGGTTACATTTCCCAAGACTTTGGGACAAAGGCTGAGTTGGTCCAACCATCAGAGATGGACGAACCATAGGGAACAAAGATGACAGCGGAACTCAAACTGGAACGGGTAAATTTGCTGTTATCTCACGAGGTTGTACAGCATGGATTGGACATTTGGTAGTGCACCCGGGAGGATCATGTTGTCTCTTCTTAGCCATTGGTGCAGTGGCCAATGTTCAACCCAACCATATGCACGAATTTCGTATAAACGGGGCGCAATCCAGGCCGAATCGATTTGCACAGCTATTTATACTCCCTGATTCAGGTTCCGCTGAGAGACGTTGGTGATAATGGATATAGGGTACAAGCCCTGAGCGAAAAGCATATCAAATGCCTCTCCCGAGAACACTGGATTAAGCACGGAACCTGTTCTCTGAATCAGTATACTTTGTAACCACGGTTCTAACGGAAAGTTTACCAATTTTCCTTTGAGCCTCGCTGGTGCCCAGACCCACCAGCTGAACTATCGGAGGTCTTGGCCAACAACCAACAAAGAGGCGATGCAACCTGCGCCTGTCACGTTATCGCGGGATACGAGGTTTGTTGTAACTAAAGTTGCCGGCTTCCTTAATTAAGGGCTTTTTCTCTGGTGCCCTGTTTTCTGGTTGTGGACGAACCAATGGTAGTAATACGAGCGACCAGGGGGCCTTAGCCACTTGGGTAGTAAGTGTTACCCAAATCAGTCAATCTGCCTCGGACACTCCGTATATTTATTTACCTTCAGTCGTGACCCTCGCACACGTTTCGTATACCCTATCCCCAGATCTCGCGCTCTTCCTCTGTCGATTCTCAACCTAGTATCTTCGTGGGGAATCTCTCCCGAGTGATCGATCTTTCCCCAGACACTAGATGGCCCACAGTGGCATCCCTAACTCATTTAATGATGCCATATGCTCTAATGAATCTAGACCGGAGTACCATCCCCATATAGGAAATGCTTCATTTACATGTCCCCGCACTTCCTCATTTCCTGCTCTGGTCCACGATGTACCCTGCATGATTACATAGCTTCTCACATGCTTGACGTCTCTCGCTCCTGGAATGCCGAGATACAAAAATTCACCCCAGAATGTAGATAAATACTAGCGATCGCTTCACCATAATAGGGGTAGTCCACGTTCTGGAACCTGCAGACCACCACCATGAAGCTGTATCTGCTGTTCTTCTTCTTCCTCACCCTCCACGCTCTCCCAGGTCTCCCCAGGTCACCTGCGGACAAACCGCCGTTCTTCCTCCTAGCAGGCGACAGCACAACAGCGGTGCAAACGACGAGCGGCGGTGGTTGGGGCAATGGATTCATCCAGACGACGCTGGCCAAGGGAGCCAAAGGCCAGAACTACGGCCGCAACGGAGCCACAACCGTCAGCTTCCGCGCGAATGGTGACTGGGACACCCTCCTCAAGAAGGTTGAGGAGGTGAAAGCCAATTATCAGCCCTACGTGACCATCCAATTCGGCCACAACGACCAGAAGCCGACTGCCAATATCACCATCGCACAGTACACGAGCAATCTGGAGACTTTCGTCGGAGAGGTGCGAAATGCGGGGGCAGTCCCCGTCCTAGTGACTCCACTTTCGCGGCGCCAGTACGATAATTCTACCGGAGTGCCCACTATTATCCGGAGTCTGGAAAATGAGCGGGTCGCGACGATCAAGGCAGCGAAGAAGACGGGGGCGTCGTATATTGACCTGAACCGCGCCAGCACGGTGTACCTGAATAGTATTGGGCCGGTCAGTGCGCACATGTATGATTTGAAAACGGGTGACTCGACGCATTTGAACGCGGCTGGCAGTCAGGTCTTCGGGGGAATGGTCGCCGGCTTGATCATCCAGGAATTTCCCCAATTGGGTGACGCGGGGTTTGTCCATGTGGATCCGAAGTTGCAGACGGCGCTGGACAAGGGTCAATACTATTGGCCACAATGAGCGCCATTTATGTACTCTAGGGACACATCAGGGGTTGTGATTTGATAGAGACTTAATTAGGGCTAGATGTGGTGGATGTTTGTTTGCTCCGGTCTTTGCTGCAAATTTTACCGCTTTAGGTAATTTAATCAACTACTTGTACGATTTCGGTCCGTCTTTCCGCTGCACTGCTTTGCTGTTCAAAAATATATACCTTCGTTGGAGAACCTATTCACTGTTGGATGCGAAAATAAGTAACATCAGTAACTGGATTGCTCGCTATGGAGTCCTTACAAGTAGATAACCCTCAGCCAGAACCGCAAACCCCAAGACTACTCCTGAAACTCATCAGCGCTGGATTCGCGTTTTTCGTAGCTGGCGTTAACGATGGGAGCTTGGGATCGCTGATTCCGTATATTCGAGAAGCCTACCACATAGACACTAATATGGTGGCTGTTGTGTTAGTTAGCCCACCATCTCTTCAAGTATGACACTAATGTGAAAATACAGGTACGGCACGACCTTTTGTGGTTGGTTCTTCGCCGCTCTCTCTAATAGTCATCTAAGCCAGTACCTGGACCTTGGCGTCTTCTTGGTCATGGGTGCGACATTACAAGTCCTGGCCCATGCCCTGAGAGCCTGGCTGCCTCCATTTCCTCTATTTGCCGTGACATTTTTCTTTGCCAGTCTTGGCCAAGCGTACCAGGACACGTACGCGAACACGTTCGTGGCGTCGGTAAAAGCAGCGCATCGATGGCTTGGCTTTATTCATGCGATGTATATGGCAGGATGCCTCGCCGGGCCCTTTATCTCCACAGCAGTAGCATCGGCAGGAGCACGGTCACGTTGGGAGTTATTCTACACAGCGCCTTTAGGACTAGGCGTCATCAACTTTGCCCTTGTGGTGTTCGCATTCCGTGAGTCGTTGGCCTTCAAGCGTCCTACACAGGGCGAGTTAGAACCCTCCCAGGAAGCAAGACAAAAAGGGCCCATGCAAGAGATACAGAAGACTCTAGCGCAACCGAGCGTATGGATATTGAGCTTGTATTTCTTCTTCTTCCTTGGTGCCGTTATCACTGCTGGAGGTAAGCTCTTCACCTTTTCCTGGGAGTACGGGTGCTTATATTGTAGGTTGGATTGTGGAATACCTGGTCCACGTCCGCAGTGGCGACCTGAACGACATGGGATATGTCCCTGCCGGCTTTTACGGTGGCGGTTTCTTAGGCCGACTGATCTTGGCTGAACCAACCTATCGTTGGGGAGAGCGACGGATGGTGTTTATCTATGTGTTGCTCTGTATAGGATTAGAATTGGTATTCTGGCTGTGAGTTCTGTTAACTCCCCATGCACGACCCGACATGCACTAATGCGACCAGCGTCCCGAACATCATTACTGAAGCAGTAGCCATCAGTCTTCTCGGCTTCTTCTCCGGTCCTTTCTTTGCTACAGTAAGCCTTTCTCCAGCGAGTGACTCGATGACTCACTAACGGGTCAGGGTATCTCGGTCGCATCGAAGCTATTCACAGTAGAGATTCGTTCATCGGCCTTGGGTATATCGCCACAGTTCCCCTATCGATAAAAGTGAAGCTAACAACCATAATAGCATTTATCTTTGTCCTCGGCCAAGTCGGCGGGGCGATATTCCCAGCTGTTACTGGCATCATGGCGGCGAAGGTGGGTGTATCAGTGCTGCAGCCTATGCTAGTCGGGCTGCTCGGTGCTACTGGTGTTTCCTGGCTGATGCTCCCCAAGTCTCGGTTGCATCACGATTGAGGTAGTATACTTTGCTCATTGAGGCCTCTACGGAGACTAGAACCGAATATATCTTTATTTAGACGGTAAGCCAGGTATAAATGAAGAAGAGAATGTAATCCATTACTAAATTGGAAGAGCTTTCTGACTGGTTCACTAGCCTTGGACAGCACCACAACAATTACATAAGTAGTGAGGGAATATCCTTTACTAAGATTCACATCAAAGTGGATGGAATAGCCATGGATTTAGATATCCATATGTTCCAAGCCACTCAAGCTCATAATGATCATTGTTGGTTCACCGTCTATGCCTGTTAGGGTATAGCCTGTCAGCCTGAATTGCCCGGCCTCAACTCAGCCACTTGTTATATCCCGTCAGATGACGTCGTATTCGCTAAGTTTACGGAAGTAGTTTATCTTATATTGTGAAACATTTCCCTCGCCATCTCACTTTCACCTACAATCAAACAAGCGAAAACACAATATGCCACAAACTGCGAAAACCGGCAACGAGAACATAAACATCGACCTCGCCTCACCCCCCGGCTGGACATACGTCGGTGGGGATACTGTCATCGGAAATGTAGTCCGCCGTTCACATATCGTCACACCCGATGCAACGGTGACACTTACCCTGGTCGGACGCGTGAAAACAAAGATCACGGTGAAGAGAAACAATGGTCAGTCGACCAGTACCAGCCATTACCGCGGTCGCTGGCAGCTTTTCAGCACATCGCGAGAGACTCTATTCCGCGGACCCTTACATCTTCCAGAGGGGAGTGTCGACGACCCGCTTACCTGGCCATTCTCAGTGGAGATCCCTACACGGCCATCAGATCGGGTACTGGAGGGCCACTGCCAGGAAGAGAGTTATCTGCCGTTGGACAAAGAGATCCTTGCCAAGAACCCATTGCCCGCAAGCTTTTTCTCTAGTAATCGCGGATGGCGTAAATCATCAGAAGGCTTCGTGGAATACTACCTCGAGGCTCAGCTGAAGTATAGTCGTTCCGGGTCGTTTGAGGTCGAAACCGCCACTTTTCCTATCACAATTCGACATGTCCCGCAGGCCGGGACTTTCAATTATGAGCTTCAGTCGCGCTTGCTCGCGGGAAGGGCCAAGAGTCAACGACTACTACCGGGAATGGAACATGCTGAGCTATCACTGAAGCAAAAGACACAAAAGCTCTTCGGTTCATCGAAGGTGCCGGAGTTCCACTATACGGTTGAGGTCAGTTGGCCTTACGCCATCCAGCTCGATAACCCAGCACCTGTCCCGATTATCATTGGTATCAAGCCTGCCAGCACAAGTCCCGAGATCAGCGATGTTGCCCAGAAGGTTCAATTAAACTGGGTCAACATGGTTATCAAGTCTCAGACTATGGTGCGAGCACCTGGAAACCTCACTCCGACATATACTCACAACCACTCTCATTCCTCCTCTCATCCCATTGCCTTGAAGAAGGCTTTTCTAAGACTGGAGAACCCTGTTGTATTTACTACTGGAAAGGGGAACGAGCCGGTCGACATCGGTAGTATGTTTGGGCTTCTCTTTCATTCTAATGGTTCCACCGTTGGGGGTCTACGTAACACTACTTACAGCGGTCCCTCTCCTGACTTTATCACGTATAACATCCTGCACAGGAATGAGTTGGAACTGGAGGTGTCATTGACTGTCGCGGAAGAAACGAAGGAGTTCAAAATAAGCTCAGGACTGAAGATACTCGCAGCGGAGTGAAGTGAAATGTTTGAGATGGAAATGCTGTACATACATATACCCGAATGCTGCTTATGGTTGTTTTATCTCCCATATTGATATATTGAGCTATGTTATGTCTATGAGCTGTTCGACTTTACATTGGGCCAGAATATCACATAAAGTCCTAAGGCATATTGCTCACTTATTGTAGACCACTCTCATTTTTATAGTCTCCCTTATCCCCATTTCAGCGACTATAGTTTACAGCCAACAATTCCCACTATCTTTGGATTAGGTCAACAGTATGTGTATTTGTTAAGATCCACGGTTAGAAATTAAGTCTTGCGTATCTTTATATTATAATCAACTTACTCTCTGCAAGATACCTACATTCAGTGCCATAAACAAAGTAAAACAAATCATTCCTGTGCAAATACCGTTATAATAACCTAAACAAAGTTCTCCCCATCTCCCCCTTCGAACTTCCCAACTCCCAATTCAATCTCCCAAACCTAACTCTATAGCACAACCAACCTACAAAACCTGCACCCTAGGTCCCGTAATCCCAATATCCCACCTAATAGCTACCTCATCACCAACCCCCACAAACTCAAATCCCACGATCTGCCCAGCAGGACAATCAAACTCCGGATATCCCTGATAAGCTAACACCCAATCCGCGGTTCCGGGCGCAGAAACACTAATCCTTCCCACGTGCTCATCCCTCGACTGGACAATTATATCGGCGACCTCCTTCGACACAGACTGCACCGAGGCAGTATTCGAGTCAGAGGCACTCGCGCCTGTGGGCTTGGTAGCGGTGAACACGTCGGCCTGCTTTGAGCCGCTGGAGACGTCGCGGGCCCAGAGGTCAAATAGGAGCTTGCATTTGTGGCCGTCGGCTGTGGTGGGGATGTCGAAGGTTACGATGCTGGTGGTTTCGTCTGCTGCGTTGCCGTTTTTGACGACGAGGAGTTGGTCTTGTGGGTCGAGTTTCCAGTTGCCGGATTGAACCCAGTAGCGGTAGGTTTCGTAGGGGTAGAGGAGGGTGTTCTGGCGGGGGGTTGGAGTTGCGCTGGTGAGGGTGGTGAGGAGGGTGAGGGTTAGGACGAGGAGGTTCATTTTGATGGATGGATTAGTTGATTGTGGTATGTATGGATTGAACTGTGTGATTGTGATTGAGAGTGGTATGAAACTGTGTGGAGTATTGTTGTTGTTCTTCTTGATGTTGGTTTCTATATGTGCTGATACAACCTCATATTTATACCCATCCACCCCTTCACCCATCACAAAACAGCTATTCATCTATTAATGGTACATGATAGTTACTGATGCCAGCCAAGCACAACCTCGTACTCGGATCATAGAAGCAAGCATCCCATTGCTGCTGTTTCTCTCTTCGCTCCATTAACTTTCGCCAAGAGAGATCCTCGTATTTACCTCTCGCCGCAACCGTTGGCAGCGACGTGGTGACGTCGAGCGGATCCTTCATCCGAGACAGCCCATGACAGATGGCTATTCCACCCGTTGATACTGTTTCTATGTGGCAATGCAATGATGGGTTGTCGATTCATTGGCGTATGGACCTTCCTTCACTGGGGTATCGGAACTCATATGTCGTCCGATTGGATATTTTCCGACTCTAGGGGTCTGGTTCATGACATCTCAGATCCGTGATTCTGGCGAATAAGATACTGGGATATATATAGATAGTTTTTGAAGTTAGAATAAGGCCTACCGGTGGCTGAATGGGCGTCGATTGTTGGTTTGATGGAGTCGGGTATTGGATGTGTTTCGGGTAGGCCGGTGTGGCGTATCCGGGGTGTTTACTATTCCTATTCCTATTACCTATGTGCATTCTTGGTCACTGTGTGTGTTCTTCGTATGTGTCTTAGTTGTTGGATGGGATAGTTGAATCCCGTTCCATGTCGTGATGTAGTATCCCGGGGATGTGGTCTTGGCTTGGATAGGTCATTTTTAGGATGCAGGTGATTGAAGTAGGCGGATCGGAGTGTGACTCCTTTCGTGGCCGGAGTCAAAGGGAACGTGTCTCATGACGAGCTGTAGAGTATGACTTCAGGCGTCCGGGTGGGAAGTGACTCTGGTAAAGGTCTGGCATAGACCGTGGTATACCACGAGACTTGGGATTATAGAGCCTTGGCTATGTGAGCGTTGCAGTCGGATATGGTCAGAAGAGTAGTATAGGAGGTGAATTTGGCATAGTCATCTAGATTTACCGGGCTTTATGTGATTTCGGTAGTGGCAGCTCTCACTGCGGTGATATAGCTGGTAACGTTGTGCATGTTACAATATTCTGTGCCATTCATCTTTACCCTTACCATTCCTTTCTTATTTACAATGTCCTTCATGTTTCCAACACAGTAAAGCTCACCGAATAGTAATGCCGGAAAAGAGGGGGCAAGCTTAAATATATGAATATGACAACGCAAAGGGTAAGTCCTTTCAGCATCCTTCTAGAACGAACCACAAAGAAAGCTCTAGCAGCAAAGATAATCCCATAAGCAACAACTGCATAACCAACAAAAGAACCACACAAACAAAGCCTTCATTGTAATTCTACACTGATAATAATACTACCTCCTTTGTTTATACACCATAAATATACGTTCTTTGATCATATCGTTCAGGAACAAAACACAAAGGGAGCCATAACTAAATCCCACACATAAGCTCCACCCTGGAATGCTACTAGACCCCTATATTTATCTACACTTCTCCATCACACCTAGCTATAGATCGAAAACACATGCAAACCTCGTATCCAACTGCATTACCCCCCTTCAAGTACTATACAAACCAAGTAAGAACACCAATAAACTACTACCTAAGCTTATTCATGCCACGAATTCAAAAGAAATACATGTCCATACCTTCCCATCCAGAATGCCCCAAAGGAAATCATACCGGAAGAATAACCATCATAAAGAAAACGATAGTCAAAACGGGACACCACTGGTCTGTGGACTACCCATTACTTTACCACAAACTAGGACTCAAGCTAACACAGACACCAGCACGATATTTAGAAAGGTCCTGGGCAAAGCCAGTCTCAGGAATGGGTCATTATGAGAAATGTGACTCTTGTGGGGAGTATTTTGCACCTAGTCAGGAGAGGGTGTGTCCGTATTGTGAGAGTAGGAAGAGGAAGATGAATGGGAGGACGAGGGAAGGTATGAGGGAGTGCTTGGACTTCTTGATCAGAGTTACGAGGAATAAGTTTATATTCTGAGTTGGGTAATTTTTTGCATTAGTGTACATGTTGAGATGCTATGTGTCAAAATGTTGTTGGTGAAATTTAGAGCGGAGAGATAGGTATCTGTGCCACGAATATTACTGTTTACCTTCCAGTACCTTCCTAACCTCATCAGCGATATTGTAATTGAAGACAGCCTTCATCTCCTTTGCGAAGAAGTTTGGAAACCACCCTATGTCTGTCAGGAATTGTTCCAACAAAGACTACGCAGGCCAGGGCTGGAGTGTAAAAACACAACACTCACCAAGAATCCATAGAAAGCTGTACATCAGATATTCCTCAACGACGCTCATATCACGCTTGACGTTCTGTCTTCGCTTGGCATCTTCAAGTATAGCCCGGACACGAGGGATGCGTAGTTCCATATAAGGCTTAGCTGCGGTCGAGATCACTCCTTTTACGTCAACATCAGGCCCCCGAGTCACATATTCCTTACGCAGATAGTGACTCAAAAATAGAACAAACGCCTCGACATCCTCAAGCGCCTGGGATGAACCCTGTCCCGAAGTAGGTGGTAATGCATGAGCTGCATCACCGACGAGAACGACGCCGTTTCGCTCCCAGGTCGGCAGAGGTGGCATCGTCCAGGTAGGATACATATTGCTGACCTCGAGTGAATGGAGGACTTTCTGAATAACTGGATCTTTCCAGCTCGAGTAGCGTTCTCGCAGCTGACGCGCGACATCCTCCTTATCAATCGTTTTCGGGTTCGGACACTCGTCGACTTGGTAAGTTGACCACCAGCCTAGACTCTCGCCTGGTTCGGAGACGTGATATGGTGAGTCCCTGTGAGGTGCCGATCGGGCACTGTCGGAGTAGAAGTAGCCGAAGAAACCATTGCCCCCGATGATGAAGTTCATTGAGCCTTTTTCGACGTCGTCTTTGATTTTCTCTGCCGGGATGAACCCCCCGACTCCCGACAGGCCTCTGTTATATTGAGTCAGCTGCTATTACTGCCTCGCGCATTCATTAGGGCGACACATACTCATAATGAGGTGGAAACGGATCCTCCCCTGCCTCAGGGAACAGCGCCCGTTTAACGATTCCCTTCAACCCATCCGCGCCGATAACCAAATCCGCCTCCACTGGCGGACTGTCATCAGAAAAGTGGACTACATTCCGCCTGTCCGGGTTCGCAACAACCTCTACGACCCGTTTCGTCACAATATCGCGATCCGGAATGCGCACGCGAAGACACCGCCAGAACCAATGTCGGCTACACCCGAGCATATGCATTGGTAATTCACTCGGCGAGGATGGCTCATCCGATGCGTCCATGCGTATGAGCAGACGTCCATTTTTGTTCTTCATGTTGGACCTCGGAACTACATATCCGCCGCGGACGATATCACGGAGGAGATTCTCATCCAGACGCTTTAGGACGTTGAGGCCGTTCGGCCCAATACCCAGCCCGCCGCCAACGATAAGTGTCGAGGAGTGGGTAGGGCCATCGCGCTCGTCGCAAGTGGTGTCTTTGTTTGTGTCGTAGGCTTCGTAAATGGTGATCTCGTGGTCCTCGTCTGGGGTGGGTGGTTTAGGAAGATGCTTTTTTAATTGGAGGTAGGCGGTGCATCCGGAGATGCCTCCGCCGATTATTACTATTTTCATGATTAATTACGGGGAGGGACAATGGGGACGGTGCAATATGATAGCTGGAGGAAGTTTCGTCGTATTAAGAGGCTTAGATGGTTGTTGCCTGGAGTGGCGTCGGGATAAAGATCTTGGTCACATGGTAAGGTTTCCATGGATCGTTAGGTTGATTTACTGTCAGCAAGAAATTTAGAACCATCCCGTAATTTGGGGCAAGGGTAAATGGAAACTATCTTTTAGAATTATCGTTGTAATGTCAAAGAAGGAGTCAAAAGAAAAAAGATACATGGATATAAAGCACAGAATGCCAAAACTCTCGGATACCGCTGAGAGTGCAACATAGTCCCAGAGACATCCGGGTACTGAGGATCATCAACTACTTACAGTAATGAGGAAAAGCCTACAGTATATAGGCTCTGTGGAAACATGTCTCCCTAGCAGAGACTACAACAGCTCCATCCCTAACTACCGAACATAGAAGCCTCTATAGTCCTGAGCGGGACGTACCTTCCGGCGAAGCGATTCAGAATTCGGCCAGTCACCTCCAGGACGTCTACCATGTATCCTTCATCCGGATAGTAGGTTTCCAGTGTTTGGACTGGGTGTTTATGGTTGTATCTGTCGCACAGCGCGAGACTTGGAATCTGGGACGTGATTAAGAAAGAGTATATCGTGGAAAGGGATGTGAATCTTAGCGAGATTATACGAGTCGTGTGGCTTTCAGATGAAATGAAAGTGGTATTTCGTGAAGAACTCACCCCCGAGAGAGCCCGATGTTCGTCTTTTGGTATATGACCTAAAATGGAATGTTTCCATGACTGTCTGTAGTAATTGGAGAGAACCTGTTACTTTATCTAATTGGAACAGTTGCTGACGTTGATACATTGCCAACTTACTTCTATGGGAGGCTTACGATAATGGTATAGAACTTATTGAACATTGTAAGATCTTCGAGGATCTAGATACGTGTTGCAAAAAGACTAAGTTACAGCCATAGACACTGGAATAGGCTGGATAAATCTTTCGTTATCCCAATTCGATTGCGACTGGGAAGGCACTGAAAATCTGTTTGTGCATAATACATTCGATGTTCCCGGAAGAGAAGGTATAATACTCCCTTCTCAAGTTTATATATACTCTTATACGCGATGGTTACTAGAAATAACATTCTGCGTATGGGATATAGTTTTAACCAGGTAACCCTACTAGAAATGGGAAAGGTAAAGGAGAAATGTCAAGAGAATTTGTAAACGTTATGAATGCCGAGACTGTTGGTATCATATACCTGTTTCACAAGCCGTAGTATTTGTAATCTTGTCTCAACCTCAGTGTAGAACAAGAGACCAACCTATCACTTTAACACGGATGATTCAACATTCGTTGTTGGATAATTGACCATAAGATTTACAAGGGACTATATCTGTATCAGGTATAGACAGAAGCTCGAAATGATAGAGTGGTGTATGGGATCTGCGGAGGTAACTTGTGTTAGGTACTTTACTAGTTCCTGATTGAACACCCTGATCATGCATATGACGCTTATATCTCAAATCGTATTTTGCGATAAGTGATGCTACTTCTTAATTTATCTAATAGTGTAGGTTGAATTATACATGGCTTCCTTCCTATGTATGGTAATGACCTACGGCCATGGTATCTCTTGAGGCAGGTAAGTAGTAAGGTAATATGTTGACGCTGCCTAATCAGGCCTAGCGCTGTTGTTCTTCCTAAGCGATCTTCTTCCCATAGTCACGTTGATAGATTCAAGCAACATAATCAATCTAATCAAGGAATCCAACCTACATGACATTTAACATAATACCTTTGCTTCTCTACTATTGCGACTCGACTTGATATTCAACTTTACAAATTGGGCTGTAAACGACACCCTATAATTCGAATATGACATAAAACGGTAATGTTTCTAGGTTTGAGTGACGAATGCTAAACTGCAAGGGCGAGCAAGGTATGTGCTCCCTTACGTTCACTGCTTATACTCATGCTATCGTGTCAACGTCTGTACGAATGGGACAGGCGACTAGATCGACGCGAGTTATCCGACAACTGTGGATCGAGATAGGAGAGGGTGCGTGGGGAAGGTGCGGTATACTCGGTATAGGCGAATGGAAGTTGAACATAACAACCGTACTGACAGAGCAAGGGGTGGTGGGGGTGGGTAGTATGAGGTGATGAGGTTATTTGAAGTTGGTAGGATGTGAACTAAACTCTAATGTTCAAAGACTTCCGCGTGACTTATCTTGCTTAAAGTAGCGGCTCGCCTATAGATTAGGTTATGATCTTGGTGTTTAACGTAATCCTGCAGTATCTCACCACTTTGGAAAACTGTCTTAGGTACCTAGAGTTAGGCACCACTTCCGCTAAGCTTAATACTTGAGACCATGTGATCCTCTAGATCTTTGTATTAGTACTGCTGCATAAACCTTATATTGAGATGGTAATCCTAGTACATCATAGAATACCGTAATCGGTAAGCAAGTTGCGCGGCTCCGTATTTTTAAATTCTATATAAATTGGCCCTTTTAATACTTAAATACCTTCACAACCGGAAATCGTGGAGATATGAAATATAAGATATAGTATAAGAATGACTACATAAGTCTATAACTAATTTTCAATAATTTCTTTCTTATATCGTCGGTCGACAGACTAAGAATATCAAAAATATATCTGTAATATTGATACTGAGTAAACTATCAATTATTTAAACTTTCCTGCTTCATATATTATAATTTTTTATGACTTGTATCATTATATATCCTACATAGACTGTATATTTTTACATTTTCTGATTGCGGAGATTATAGATGTCTGAGTGTAAAACGTGTCAATTCGTATGCAATTTTAAGAATGCGCAGCTCGCTTAACGATTACGTTAGTAGTACAAACACACTGCAATCAAGCTATACCAAATTGCACTTGCATTAACTTGTATTATCAAGTCTGAGTGGATTACAAAGGCGCGACTATCCCATTTAAGTGGCTCTAGTGAACTCTAAACCATCGCTTAACAGCCGATACTTTGCATGAAGATAGTCGACAATATAGTTCGTCCGCGGCTGCCATGAACTGACGATCCCCGATTTCGGCAGACTGGCTTCACCCACCGCCATGTAAGTTGAATTCAAATTCCAGATGGGCCGGACAGTCGGATCCGCCGGACCCTTCGCAAGAGGCACAGCCGCGAGGATGTCCCTCTTCGCCATGTAGTTGATCAGTCGACAGGCAGACAAGGCCGTGACATCTACCCCCATCGTCCATGAGGCATTGGTGAGGTATCCGAGAGCAAAGAACGCATTGGGAACGCCCTGGAGCATCATACCATTCCACAGGAATCTTTTGGAGATATCACAAACCTTCCCGTCAATTTCCAGAGTGGACCCACCTCCGAATTGAAGCTTATGGCCCGTGGCTGTTATGACAATATCCACCTCGATGGATTTCCCGTTTTCGAGAACAATGCTGTTGGGGGTACATGTTTGGATATTCCCCGTCTCGATGCCGACGTTACCGCGATGTAGGCTCTTGAAAAAGTCACCATCTGGACAGGCCAAGAGCCGTTGATCCCAGACATTATACCTGGGTGTGAAATGTGGATCTGCTTGGATGTGTTTTGGGAGTTGTTTCTGGACCAGGCTGAGGAGATACTCTTTAGCGGCCCCGGGGAACTTCCGGCATACATAATAGCCGACTAATGTAACCGCCAACCAAGCGAACCGCTTGACCTTATGGGGCAAAGTTGTAGATAAAAATCGTGTCCATCGGTTGCCTCCAGCTGAAGGGATTGGGAGGATGTAATTCGGGCTGCGCTGGATCATCGTCACGCTAGACGCTGTCTCGGCTAGTTTGGGAACCAATGAGATCGCCGTCGCCCCACTGCCGATAACCGCGAGTCTTTTACCTGAATAATCGAGATCCTCTGGCCAGAACTGTGGGTGGACGATCACCCCGCTAAAGTCGTCTAGGCCTGGAACCTGGGCGCGCAATGGCTCTTGATGGTCGAAGTATCCCGTGGCGAAAAATACGTACGTTGCGCTGATACAAATCTCTTTATCCAGATGCGTGGATGTTACATTCCACAGGTTATCATTTGAAGACCATGCCGCGTGTCTAACTCGGTGGTTAAGTAGGATATGGTTGTCGATTCCGTATTGCTTTGCCGTTTCCTTCAAGTAATTGAAGACGGAGTCTCCATCCATCATGTTTCTATCGTCGTGATATGGGTGCCAGGAAAACCCAAACGTGTGGATATCGGCGTCAAGCCGGACGCCAGGGTACCGGAACAGATCCCATGTGCCGCCAGCTGTCTCGCGGGCTTCGAGAATGACATATGTATGTTGGGGAAGCTGTGTTTGGATACGGTACGCGGCGTTGATTCCGGCGATTCCTGCCCCAATGATAACAATATCATATTCTTTTGTTGACATATTGGGTGGCGCGTAAACAGTGGGAAATAAGAAATTCAGGAGTAGTTGCAAGAGATTGACTGGTGTCCCCGCAGAGAGGTCTATCACAACTTCATAGGATACTATATAGTAGTGTGGGCAGGGGTGGGAAAGTACAATCTGTTGAGCGTGAAGATTTTGCACTGTATAGAGTCACATTGTACATAGTGATCTCCGTTCACTTCATTTTGAAAATTACCTGATCAGGTATGCAAAGACGAAGCCGGAAACGTGTACTGAAAGCTGAAGTAATACTGTATAGTATTGAGCTTGAGAAGACAACCCGCTTGAACAATATCATCACGACCGAATCCTATGTTCCGTAACCCTAAATATCTGATATGTCGTATGTACTAGAAGGCTGCATACATGACTAGATTATTTCCAGTGAGCCCCTCACAACTTGCCGAGTGTCCTTCGCATCACCCACTGTAGAAGAGGGCCTTGCAGCAACCGGTGCATTGTGTCTGCCTGGAGTGTGACTCGCAGCTCTAGTATGGATGTGGACCGGGCAGGTAGTATGCAAACTGTCCCGTCGATCCGGTTATCGGGGCTCTCAAACTCTACCACCCTTCCTAGGGTATCTCCAAAGTCTAGTCCGTATATACCCATCCGACGGATACTGGTAGATGTGACATCACCCTGCTTGAAGGTGGGACTCCAGTCCAGACTTCTCTGTTTTTCTTGAATGATTCCCTTTACGTAAGTATTATCTGCGCTGGACTGCGTAGAATGAACTTTCAGTGCGAGATCAGTGAGAAGCTGGAGATCGCCCGTGGTCAATGATGGCAAGCGGGGATGAACCGCGTTTGACGTATCGGAAATCAGAGCAGGCTGTACGGGTGACGTCGCCACGGCTTGGACGATCCCATTTCCAATGTAAGAAAAAGGGAGAGGCGGTATTAAAGTTCGACGGACCTCAGTGATGAGTATCAAGGAACTCTGAATAGGCTGGGTTTCCTGCCCACCACCGCCCGAGGGGGATGGGCCATACCGCGCTCTGATAATCGCAAGCCATAGCAGAGCGGAGATCATGTCATTTGACGTCAAGCACTGTTCCTGTGACCGGTCACGCAGGATTGCGTTACAAACGGCTTTCAGGCATTCCATATGCGCGGGCTGCAGAACGAGCCGGCGACTGACCAGTCCTTCAACCGCGTTAAAGTCGGCAACTCTGAGGGTGTGCAAGTCTTCAGCCGGTGCATCGCCCCTTGCGTCGCTGCTGACCACGGGGCTGGGTACCATGCGTCGTCTACCTTCGAGAAGGTCCGACCCCAGTGATATAGTTAGAGTGGGGCTGTTAGGATCGCGACAGCATCGTGCCAGTGCATCCTGGATGAAGTAGAATCCGGCTGCGTCAAACACTGAATGATGAAAGCAGACAGCCACGTATATGCCATCTTGCAAAATGTTGGCTTGCCAGCGAATAATAGGGCATAGTTCTCTTATCGCCACCGACAGTGGCAATGGAAGATATCGCTCATCGAATAAGGAATCGTTCGACACCCGTTCGCCAGGATCGAGAACCTTCTTGATGATGTATTGATTCGCGTGATGTGCTACCCGAAGGATGGGGAACTCGCGCAACGAATCCACGGTGGGAGGTCGCACCTCGCGTATGTTGACTTTGGGCTGTTTTGAACTTGATCTCATCATATTTCCGGCTAGGAAGGGGCATTCTTCGAGTAAGCGGCGAAGACCTTCTTCAAGGACGGGCACGCCCCGTTGTGGGTCATCCAACACCAAGGCATAGAAAAATGCTATGTAGCATATTGGCATCGTATGATCAAGCGGTGTCAGCTCCATAGGGGTAAATTGGAATGCCATGGTAAAGTTCTTTAGATTACAGTTGGTGGGAAGTGAGTCGATGGTTTGATCCAAAGGTGTTAACTAAAATATACGAGGAGACTAGAGGTGTCCCAGTGTCTTTTACTTTAGAACAATTACCATCACCAAGATCCCGTGTAACGGAGTCTCAAGAGGAAAACAAACTTCAGCGTTAACCGCTGTTGAACGTTGGCACATATATCAGCCGTGTATTACGCGGTCCAAATGAAGCAATGAAATGTGATGTGTCTGAAAATCTTGTTATGTGGAGGCGAAAAGCATTCTGGAATGGCTTCCGAGACCCTCTTTTTAGACTATAAGACAGAAGGTAAAGTGACCTGTGAAGAATCCTTCTCCGCATGCATTGGGAATTTCTTAGGAAGAGGTCCGAGCATTTCCTCTCGAAGGCAACCCAGTCAGATTAGCAGGCGAATTGCAAATAAGCCTCAAAATCAGGATCCACCTGCCCTAGCGTGCTCGTAACTTCCTGCCACAGTCTCTCCTGACAGAGAAGTCCTTCGCCGCTTGATGAAAAACGAGAAACGCTAGAATGGTTAGCCACATGCGGAAATGTAGATCCTCTGTACTTACGGTACTAGACTTCCTTGGCTATAGTAGCTGGCCTCACTGTTTTCTGCCAGCTCTGCCACGGAGGCTATCGTGATCATTTTTGCCCCCTCGTCGCATGACCGAGCGAAGCAATTGGCCAAGATATCTGTGGGTGCAGACCTCACATTCCGGAATAGCTCACTCTTGCATAGACCAGGGGACGCCAGAACAACCGAGAGCTTTTCAGAGTCAACGTGTCGCGAGAGAGCAAGTGCCCAGAGAAGCCCAAATAACTTTGAGGTATAGTAGTGGGTGTAGTGGTCAAAATATTCGGGACTCTGCTTGAATGTGTCGAGGATGCTGTTATGTTGCATAAAACGGGTTGGAACCATTGCGTGCCCCTCGGAGGTTACGAAGACAATTCGGGGTTTACCACTTTTATAACGAAGATGTGGAAGAATGAGAATGGCAAGTAGAGCGTTTGATAACACATTCACCTAGACCATATTAGTACATCAAACCAGGGTCAATATACCTAGCCACACTGACCTGAAGTGAAATATCGAACCCATCTGTAGAGGCCATCCACTGAGAACACCATACTCCTGCATTCAGAATGACCAGATCAAAGGTCTTGGACCCCTGCTTTATCTGGTTCACAAAGGCCTTGACCGAATCGAACGAAGCGAGATCGCACTCTTGCACCTCAACTTGGGCCGTTGGAACTTGTTCGAGAATCCTCTGCTTTGCAGCCTCACCTTTTGGCACTGACCTGACCGCAGCCAGCACTTTAGCCCCATGAGATGCAAGTTTTAATGCTAAGCAAAACCCAACTCCAGAATTTGCTCCAGTTACGAGGACTGATTTTCCGCGGAGCTCAACTGGGGGGACCTCCGGGATGGTATAGAAAAGCTGTCTGAAGAGGAAGGCCAGAAGGCCATCATAGTAGGGTGCCATCGTATCTTTCTTGGGTGTTTAGTCTGGAGGAAGATCTGGTTAATTGGGTATCTAAAGTATCGATGAAAACTAGGATGGGGGCCTTGATATTAGAAGATAGTCCTTATTTACGATATGTACAGGACCTCAGCCCTCAATCTGCTGTCTTGCTTTCCTTTCCTTTCCTTTTTTTTTTTTTTTTTCCCTTCTCTTCTCTCCTCCCTCTGGCCGAAGGTCTACAGAATGTGTTCTTACTCCACTCTCTCTAGGTTCGTAGTAGGCTTTGGCTTCACGCCGATCAGTACGAAATGGCCCACAAAGAGGAGCGGTCATGGGATACGAAACCATGTGGGGTTATATTTGTTTTCAATTTTATATTTTCATTATTTGGTATTTTTGCTCATTTCACTTTCGAGGGATGCAAACCCGGGTAAAGGAATTAACTCCTTTGCAGAAATCGAAAAAGCAGACACTCCCCACACAAGCATGAGGTACATTGATGTCGGCATTGGCATCGGCATTGTTTAAACTGACATACTTCTAGAAACACGTAGGTTTCACTGCAGTACGTCTTTTGCTCACATGGAGTCCTAGGGAAGCGAAGGGGGTGGGGGGGGGAGAGTATGGGTGGAGATATGTATCATTTTCCAGGAAAAGAAGGGCAGGGCTTGATAACTTTATTCACCATGCAAGGTTGCCTGAAGTACTTGTTTTCAACTAGTTGAGTGCGTGGTAGGATGGTGGGGACGTCTCTACAACAAAAACTTGTTTTGCTTTCCGTCTCAAAAATTCTATGACCTAAGCCGATAGTAGTCGAACCGACTCCTAGGAAGGGCATCTCTCTAGACTCATTTGCTCACAGCCATAGTGCTTCCATATTTGGAGATATAACAATCAAGACAATGGAGAAAGACTTGGAGATGCACTCGGGCATGCCAACCTATGCTGTGTACGGCCTTGTGTGAAATGTCAGACCATTATATGCCTATTCTTTGCTGACTCCTACAGTAAAACGGCGATTTCCACTCTTCTGGAAGAGGCCGCGCTTACACGAGCACTCCTCGATGACAATTTCACTGCGCACTTCGGAAACGCAATCGTGTGCTTATCTACCCGGTTGATCGGCTCAGGTTTGACGTTCGAACAGCTCAAAGACATGTTCCCAGGGGTGCTTTTCACTGTTTTCGCATTTTCATATTCCTTTGACATTGCGAATCAGGCATTCTCAGTGGAGGAGGACTCAACAAACAAGCCGAATCGACCCATTCCATCAGGCAAACTCACAAGAGATGGCGCATACAGACGCTGGCTGCTCAGTTGGATCATTTCTTTGGCCCTTGTAGGATTAGAAGTCGGTTTTCAAGCAGCTTTAGTGCTCTTTGCATGGGAAGTGTGGGTCGCACTCTTCTATGTGTGGCCAAAATTCCAGAATTGGGTCGCGCGGAACCTCTTCACGGCAGTTGGGGCCACAATTCAGCTCAGACTGCTGGATGCCGTGCTTGAAAAGACCCTTCCCTCTTTGCGGGCGAATAGCTCTCTTACGTGGCTATTATTCACCTGGTTGGTGTGGACCATCCATGTGCAGGAGTTTCACGATATGGAGGGTGATGAGAGAGTTGGTCGTCAAACGCTGCCGCTGGTTGTGGGCCATCGAGGGCAGTTCCCGCTGCGTGTTGTGACTGCCATGATTATTGGGGGCACTGGCATTTCCAGTATTGTTCTGGCCCAACTTTGGCTCACATCAAATCCGGTCCTGTTGTGTCTGGGATTAGGCCACCTACTCTTCATGTTAACCGTTGCGGTTCGGCTGGTGGTGCTGCCGTTCAAGGAGGCTGACAAGGTCACGTACAAGTATTACTATACGCTGGCAACCTACAGTCTGCTGCTCTTTCATCAACATACTGAGAGGCTAGGCTCGGTTGGTGGAAATGCAACCGAGCTTTGGTAACTCATCCTCCAACCAGATGTGTCTCTGGCCTGTCGTGCTCTGTTTCTTTCCTTCGGCTTTTAGCCCACCATTATATATGTGTTTATTTCGGGTACTTTATCTAGAGCTCTACCATATCCAGGGTAGTCTGGTACTAGAATTCACGACTACCCTTAAGGATATTGGATCCTATCGTACTCTCGAACATGCTGCCCTCTACATTAGGAAGTCTACCGCATATCTAACGCAGCCTGCATTTTGTAATCAGACAAATTCTCTTCTCTCATTTATCTCAAGTGTAGTAAAGCCCTATTCTCTTCCCTCAATCTATTTATAATTCGCCAAAGCCTCATCCACCCCCATAACGTACCTAGCGAAACGCTGCACAGGGACAGGAAGCATGTCATACCCGCACACCCAGGATGCGTACTTCGGCAGCCGGATGATTCTTCCACCTCCAGAGCTCACAGCCGCAACAATCTTCTCTGCAACATATCTAGGTTCAAGTACAGGCGCCAGCAAAGAGTTTGGAGGCTTTATCCAGCTAAATAACGGGGTATCCATTTGTCCAACCTCCACAAGGAAGAAGTCGACCTGCTTATCGTACCCAAACCAGCGAGCCTCTGCTTCGAGACAGTGATGCAGAGCACTGAGTCCCGCTTTGCTAGAGACGTAATCAGACAGACCGGCGGGGTACAGGTGTGCCACAACCGAGCTGATATTGACGATACTACCACGCTTCGTACTTTGCATCAACATTGGGAGAACAGCACGGGTCAAGTTTACCGGCCCGAGCAAATTCGTGCGGATCGTTCTTGCGAAAGACTCGCTTTGGAGCTCATAGAATGGAAGTCTGTTTATTGGTATCGCTGCACAGTTGATGAGGATGTCTGGGTTTCCTAACTTTCAAGTTGTTCAGTCGGACAGGTCTGATAATAGCATCGGGGGGATACTCTGAGCTTACTTCAACCCCGATCTTTTTCAAGGTCGCCTCAACCTCGCTACCGTCTGACACGTCGCATTTGTAATACTTGCTAGCCATGCTGCTGGGTACCCCTGGCAAGCTGGCCTCATCTTTGATATCTAGGATAGCTACCTTGGCACCTTGGGCCCGGTACAACTCTGCGATCTCGCGTCCTAGTCCACTCAACCCTCCTGTGATGAGGACTACTTTATCCTCTGCAAGGAATGGACGAGTACCGGAGCCCTGATTCCTGAACTTGGTCCAAAAGACTGCCAAGCAGGAAATTACTACCGTGACCCCGACGACGATGTAAGACGCTTCTGTCATGTTTTGGGATGTTAGGGAGGCGTTGATGCAAATGGATGATAAGGGAAAGATGCCCAGTGTGAGACCAAAACGAGTAGTCCATGATGATTTAAGTTTAGCGAAGTAGTATCACACCTGTATTTACCTTCAGTCGTGTATTTTCTACTGCAGAATGCGAAATGCACGGTGGGGCACGGTCAGGCTAGTAGTTGGTGAACGTTAATTGTCAATTTACTACGTGGTTCCTGCCAAATGACATGTCCAAATGATCGTCGTCGGCTATTGGTTGGAGGGTAGCGGTGTACGTATGCACTTGGAAGATCTTCGGCTTCAGCATGAGATACGCGAAAGAGTTTAAACCCCCAGGCTAATGCAAGAAAAGCGTAAACTACTAAACGTAACAACACGCGAATGGGAGAAGAGTGTATTGCGAGCAAAATAACATGGAGTAAGAATCCTTACACGTATTTGTGAAACACGAAATACTCTACTTGTTCGTTCCATAGGATCGGCATGGAGTCGCCCTGTATATATACATATCCATCTAGATATCAAGCACTGCAACATAATACACCTGATACATTCCCCATCCTACTGAACACAAACCCCAGCATCGTCTTCTTCATTTTATTCTCCACGCTTATCCCCGCTATGGCTAGGATCCTGGAACCGGAGAAACGACTCCCGCTGTCGAACCAAGATCTCCTTTCCTATGTCTTTGACCAGCCTACATATGATCGGACGAAATCAGTACGGCAGATCTTCGGCTATCTTCGTTCTGGTACTAACTGTGGGTTGCCAGATCTACATCGACGCCCACAACCCGTCCCGCTCCATATCATGGAACCAGGCTCGAACCATCATCCGCCAGCTGATCAAGGGATTGCGGAACGCAGGGCTCCAGAATGGGGATTGTGTGGCAGTTCACTCGCTCAATAATGTCAGAACTGAATTGATCCCGGGAACGTTCTAAGTTGACCTTCTTTCCCAGATTTATTACAGTGTCGTTGTGTTAGCTATTGTGGGAGCTGGAGGCATCTTCACCGGCACCAACCCCTCCTATACCGCAGGAGAGCTACAACACCATCTTAAGACCTCCCGATCCAAGTTCGTAATCTGCGAGCCCGAGTTCGTGTCCCCATTTCTGGAATCGGCAAAGCAAGCCAATATCCCTAATGAGAACATCTGGGTCTTCGATACTACTGGAGACAGCATCCTTCCACCTGGTCTGCAACCCTGGACACATCTCCTAAAGCAAGGTGAGTGCGACTGGGTCCGCTTCGACGACCTAGCCATCGCGAAGAAAACAACGGCAGCCCGATTCTTTAGCAGCGGAACCACAGGTCTCCCGAAAGCAGTGGAAATAACGCACCACAACCTACTCGCCCAGCATGCCCTGGTTTTCGAAGCTCATCCGAGGCCATATTCCGTGAGTCTTTCCTGGCCTCCCCCCTCCCCCGTTATCTCGATACTCACCGTACGGATCAGATGTCCCACCTAGTCGTGCTTCCTGCCTTCCACGCGGCCATTGCTCCCCTCATGCATATCGGAGCCCTGCGATCGGGATATGTGATGTACATCATGCGCCGGTTTGAGCTCAACTCATATCTTGAATCCATAGACAGGTACAACATAACGGATCTGATTATCGTGCCGCCTATCCTTACAGCTATTTTGAAGTCCGAACACCCGGAGAAAGAGAGGCGTCTGCAGAAGGTCAAGAATATCGTCTGTGGTGCGGCGCCTCTGGACAAAGTTATACAAAGTCAAGCCCGCGATTTATTACCCAAGGACACACCACTAACCCAAGCATGGGGTATGACCGAGACGTGTTGCGCGTCGATGATATTTCCATATCCCGAGAAAGATGAGACCGGTTCGGTAGGACGGCTAGTTCCGAATGTTGAGGCCAAGTATACTTCCTTTCCCTATCCTTATATTCTTTCCTTTGTGGGTTTACAGCTCCAGTCTGCTGACTACGACCCACATCTAGGTTAATCGATGACCAAGGTAGAAATATCACCGCGTACAATGTCGCCGGTGAGCTCTGCATCCGTGGCCCCACCGTAACACCCGGCTATTTTGATAATGTCTCTGCGAACAGCTCTACCTTCGATGAGGACGGCTGGCTGAAGACCGGGGACATTGCAAGCTGCGACGAAGCCTCCCGAAAGTGGTATATTGTGGACCGGAAGAAGGAGCTGATCAAAGTGAACGGGTTTCAGGTTGCGCCGTCGGAGGTAGAGGCCGTTCTACTGTCTCATCCAGGCGTAGCGGATGCAGCTGTGGTTGGAGCTCGTAATCCGGGTGATGGGACTGAGAGGCCTTGTGCATTTGTTGTGCCCAAGTTGGGAATGAAGGTTACCAGTGCTGAGTTGAAGCTGTATGCCGCTCGGCGGTTGGCGAAGTATAAGGAACTATCTGGCGGGGTCAGGTTTGTGAAGGCGATACCGAGGAATGCGAGTGGGAAGATTCTGAGGCGGGTGCTGAGGGATCTGTGCGAGGATGATGGAGGCTTAAAGTCGAAGTTGTAGAAGGGAATGGCATTGTATTGCTAGGCACTTGGGCTTCCCAACCGTGCACACATAGAGCAATATAGCACCTGGCCTACACCTATCTTTACTCGTTAACCTGTCTGGTTGCTCTTAAAGGTGGCTCTTGGAGCTGCTGGTCATATGAGCATAGAGTGCTAGAGCTGACTTATCTTGTACATTCTGGGTTGCGAGTCCAACAGTTTTCTCTTTGACCAATGTGGGATTTCCCACTTTTGAGGATATTTTGTATGTTGATTTTATATTCAACTTCAGTATTAAGTCAAGGTTTCATTTTCTATTAATGCTTGTTTTCTCGCCATTATCGTAATAAATATAATGCTAGCTCTGTCTCCTGTCTGAACTATTAGGCAATGCTCTAAATATATATCCTCGCTTAAATCTTGTGAGCTTAGACAACAAAATTCTCCGTCAGTTTGACGTAGTGTATCGAATCTAGTATATAGTACCATATTAGAGTGAGGTCATATCCAACTCAGCTTTAAAATCTATTCCATTCAATTCTAGCCAATACTCTGTCATCCGGACTCAGATCGTTACTAACGTGGCGAGTGAACCTTACACCCGGAAAACTTCGATTCGTATGTGGGCTGGAATCCACACTTCTGATCATCTAGCCAGGGCCCGAATTTGAGAATGAACTTCAGTTCCGGTATCATCGAAGGAGAATACTTTGTGACCGGGCGGGGTTTCGATGATCTCTGGTGGTCACGATGAAGCCATATCTCAAAGTTGGAGCTGAGGAAACTTGGGTATGCATGTGAGGATATGGCTGTCTGGGGTGAATGAGATTTATGCTATGATGGTTTTTGTGATTATTCAATTTATTTTCTTGACTGATTTGTTGATCTCTTCTAAATGTCTAGGGTGGACCACTGTATACTTGGTTTTAGGGAATGTCTAGTTACCCGTCGCTTGCTATTTGGAGAAATTCTAAAATTTTCAGCGATACTTGGAATATTCACGTTGGGTTGTGGTTCTAGACCTTGGATGAAATACATAATCTCTCACATACAAAGGTTAAGAATGTGTGGAAACGGGGAAATGTATAATTATATCGTGAACATGCTCTTAGCCCGTATTTACTAGCGACATTGTATACCACAGCTTAGAGTGGCACCTGGCTACGCCCAGGGCCCCTAATTCCCCCAAGTAATCGAGAGGAAGCTTCAGAACGCTTCTTCCACTGGTCGAGCCACACGCCGATGAACCGTAGGACCTCTTTCTGCACTTCCACAATAGCCGCCGGAGGCTCTTGGCCCTTGCCTTCATCTGTCTTGGAAAGACCATTCTGATCCCAGTGGTGTACTGCACCCCGGATACCGTCCCATACATCCTCCGCCGGAACGTCGATCAGAATGAATGGCTCGTCGTCGGTGGATTCCCTCTCCTTCGTGCCGTCGGCGTGCGGTGTCGCATCACGCCAGGGGTCCGCCAGACCATCGATGATGGCCACTCGTGGGTAAGAGAAGTTGAACCCGCCGTGTTTGTTGATATTTGTGACGTTGGGTGGAGAGGTGATTCCGTATGTCGTCTCGCAGAAGGTTGATACGCTCGCAACATCCAAAACGCGTGAGATCAGAGGCATAATGTCCTTCGGCACGGACGCACCGGACATGAAGTAGCCCCATTCAGTGCAAACCTGGTATTCCCAGCTTGTACCGTCGTCTTTGGGGAGCGACTTGGGATCGGATGAATCGGACTGTTCGGTCTCAGCCGAATCCTCATCACTGGAGATGGATTTCTTGAAAAGGCCGATGTGATTCAAGAAACCGTTCACGAAGCTCGAGTTCGATGCGTCATATCCAGCCACCTCGATAAGTTCCTGGATGGTTGGCTTTATGGCCTCGGTGTCGGGATACAGCAAATCTGAGCTGGTGATGTTGTCGCAATAGCTTCGGAAGGAGTAGCTACCGATATTGGAATCCCAATTGCGTGATTGGAAACTATCGAGACCGGAAGAAAGAAGTGAAACGAACGAGACGTCGTCCTTGTCGGGACTCACTCCCAGTGAAGATTTCAGTTGTTGGCCGAGCGTTTTGTTATCGGCATGGTCGATTAGGATGCGGTCGACGACGTCGATGAATGTTTGGGTCGACCAGATGCAATCGGACGGACCGAATTTGCGGATCGGCTCGTAGTATTGCCAAAAATCTATGATCGCTTCGGTGACACCCGAGGAAGAGACAGCACCCCAGTAGACGTCGGGGTAGAGCTTGCGCAGGAAGGCGACAAAGGCGCCGGCATACGATCCACCATAGGCGATCCAGGGCGTCGTTTTAGATGTGAGATTTACATGCTCTAGCCCAGGGAAGACGACATTGGAAGCGAAGAAGGCATAATCGGCCAATGCCTGGTCCGTGGAGAGAAATCGGATATTCTCCGTCGTCAAATTGTCTACCGGGTAACTTTTGCCGTAATAACGATGCTCCAGAATCACTCCAATGCCGTGATACGCAGACGCCAGTTCGGTGACGATGCCCTGCGATAAGAAAGGGAATCGGTCGGTCGCGTCGGTTTCTCCGGCGGCGATCACAAACACTGGACCCCCTTCCTTGTAGTATTGGGCGTCGAACCAGTATCGCAGGTCGAAATGGTCGTCGCTGTGCGGTGCATAGCGCGAGTCATTGTGGAAATGGTCAACAGGCACCGAGAGATAGTACTCAGGGTATTCAGCTGTTGTTGATTGCTGTTTCACCGTTGATTCCGGGGTCAATTGTTGCTTTGCGCGCAGCTCAGGATACGCCAGTTGCAAGGGCGTGTACTGGAATGCCTGCGCCAACGGGAGGAGAGACGCTGCTGTCAACAGCAATTTCAGCGACGAATGCATCGTCACAGTGCAATGCCGACGGAAATTTGTGGGAAAATTGTCAACTCGTGTATGAAGATCCCCGGGGATTTGCCCTTGCAGATAAAGCTGCCGGTTAGCCGCTGTTTGCCGACAATACTATCGTTTACCCCTCTCGCCGACATGCAATCAGCCCTTGGGGTCATCAATTCCCCATCGGACTCCGTGGGAGTGGAGATCCTTGGCGGACTCTCGCCATAGTGCAACATGGTGATCCAATGAGGGAAGTCTTGACTCAAGGAAGATGTCGATCACTGCCTGTGCCTGAGGCCATCGTGATAAGGCAGCGGCCCAGGACCGTGGTTGTTGTTGGTCTGTTCGACAAGAGGGCCATTCTTGGTATACAAGGTTTGGTAAGCCAGTGAAGATCTTTGGAGAATGCTGATTATTGATTGAGTATCCTCTTCAGCCAGAACAGCAGAGCATTATATATTTGATGGATCATATTTCATTCCGCTTATTCTATTCAACATCGCAGGTGATCTATCCGCTATACCTTTATCGGTTAGATGGTACTGAGCCGAGGGCGGTAGGCAATCCGGGCAAATGGGAAATCCCCAAGCACGAAGCCTTTCCTTAACGGACTGGCGTGTTTGGCAGAACAACGCGACCAGAGTTGAAAAGCTCCAAGATGCGCGTCTCTTTGTCTGAGCCGTTTCTTTATCTAAAAGTAGAAGGCGATATGCCAATTCTAGAACCCCCTGAAACTTCTGGGAAGATGTGCGGCCGTAAATCAATTTCCTAAACCGATATCTGTGATTGTAGCCTATAGTTGCCTGGGCGAGGGATATAAGTTCGAAGCAACTGCAGTAGTCTGCCCCTGCTCTCTCCCAACTGGGAATCAGTACCCTGAGGATGGCCCCATTCATAACGAGCGATTCCAATGAGCCCGAGGACAATGATGTGATCCTAAAGCACGATCCATCAGTCAAAGCCGATCCGGACGACGAGCTGAATCTTCACAATGTACCATCCGCCCAGCCCGATTGGGATGAGCTTGAGGACCACGAGCGGATCCTTCATAATGATCTGTTTGTGGCGCAGACTCCTTCGATCACAGACCCACGCTCTCCCTCTCCGCGGTGGGTAAACAGGTAGCAAGTAAGAGAGGCAAGATCTGACCTATGACTTAGAGCACGTTCTAGTTCCGCGTCTATTGCGTCTCCATCGACCCCCGCTCTGCCGGTGAGTCCGGCAGCAGCTTCACCACCCGTCTCGTCAATTATGTCCCGTGAAGAGTTCAACAAGTCACAGATTGCCGACCAGCCCCGTCTGCCCTGGAACTGGAGCAACCTGGGCAAGAATAGAGAGGCATATGCGCCCACAGTAGTCGGGAAGTGGTGGTATCGCACCTCGTTTGAGCTGGAGCAACTTTCTGAAAACAGGCGCCGCAACTTTGGGCACATCTTTCGTATCATGGAAACAGAACTTGGGGAGCAGCGACTCGGTGACGCGCGCTGTGCGCGTTGCAAAACCAATAATCAAGAGTGTTGGATCTACTCGAAGGAGGGCGCAGCGCAAGTGTCTCGCCCCGGCGATGCCTGCACCCGTTGCCGAGTCATTGCTCAAATGGGTGGGTGCAGCTTGTCCAAACGACGCAAGTCACATAGAAATAGGTCACGGCCAGCCGGCCGGTCAGAACCGTCAGTGCGGAGGTTGCTTCCATTGCCTCATCCGCCTTGTTCACCATGCTCGAATTCGTAGGGAAATGGAGAGTGATAGTTTACGTGCGGGCATGTATGCGGCATATCCCAAAGTCTTTGTTTCTGCCATATCATTAAGTTCTGCCGCCGTGCGTGTAATTGGCTGGCACGATTTCCTCCCTATGGTATGACTTCATCTAGGCTTTTGTCTGAAGGCATGCCCTGGTTCCGGAAAGGATCAGTAACTTTGACCAACAAAGCACTCCATCAAAACCAAGTGCTCTGACGGCATTATTATTGAGAGGGCCACGTTCAACACAAAGAAAGCAGCTGTTATATGTTGATTAAAACATTATATTGGTAGATAGGTGTGTAGGCAGCAGGCTTATGTACCTGGAGAGCAGACACCACAAACCTAATGGCTTGAAGGTAAAGAATTTAAGCCTTGCCGGCACAATAATAGAGGAACTGGCTTCTTTAGTTAACGGTGATTTGTATGGCTTGATTAACATTCTTATAGTCATTTAGATGGAAAGCTGTTTCAAGCCATTATCGAAGATGATCGAAACGATAAACATGATCGTGGAGGAGGATATTCGTCTTGGGCCACGATGTCCGAGTCCTTCAATTCTTGAAATTGACTTGACCTGGATCCTCGCACTGTGTTTGTTAGGCATAGAGACTTAGCTGTTTCGGTTGCCCTATGTCTTGCTGGTTAGTAGCATCTCCGCCGTATTGGTCTCGTTTAAGTTCACGCTGGCCAATAGTACCCTGGGAATGTGTCTTTCTATAATAAAGTCAAGAACCATCAGGTAATAATTTACAAATTTCCGTTAGTCAAAGTCAATTCGAACCAGAAGTTCAATCTTTATCTTGGTGGCCACTGCCGACCATGGGGCACGCTCACCAAGCTAGCCGATTGCATTGACTAGGTAATCCCCCCCTTACAAAAGGCTGGTGGAACATCACTCAACCGAAGGCTACTGACCAAATTGAATAATGCTTCTGTCAAATTGGATCTCCGCGGTACCCCTCAGATGACTTGATGGTGAGCGTTGAGAGTTCACTATGATAAGGGAATCATGAAAACGAAATACATAGAAGAACTTTACGAAGCTGACAGAAATTAGTCCCTATCTCGGTTTTTCTGCACCATTACGCTTGTGTACAGGTACATCTCCACGGTTTGCCAATGGATTCGTTTCACTGATCTTATGCCCTAGTGTTTGGTCGAAGTCGGAGAGTGGGTGCGGTTTTCACGGCACCACATGGGAATGTAAGGAGCCTTCAGTGAGTCTAATTTTAGACCTTTCCACTGTGGGAGTATTATTTCTGGTCTAAACCACATACGTATGTAGTAAGTTTTCGCATCATCCTGCACCAAAGTAATGACTTGCGAGGACTACAATTAAGTTTCGCTCACTTGGGTCCTTCTGTTCTTGGCTTCGTATTCTATCTTTTACACGAAGTTGTTTCCACGGCTTCCGTGCCAAGGAATTGAGCTGTCCTAGAAGGGCCATTCTATGACGTTTATATAAGAGTGAATACCGAGAAATGAGCGATAAAATGGTCATGTGACTCCAGGATACGATCCACTCATGTAGAAGGTTGAGTATGCAGAAAATAGGGCGGCAACAGAATGAACACATGTTAACAGACCCAGACACAGGACTTTTATCTTTAGAAGACTTGATCTTTGTGAAGCATATATCAAAAAAAGAATTTTCGACTATTTATCTTCGGTTATATGTTGCATCCACAGCCTGCTACGTAGTGGGCAAACATCAAATAGCGAAACGCATCATGGCTGTCCCAATATAGACAGCCGTATCTACTTTCACAACAATGAACTAAGATACAAACATCCAGGGTAGTATCGTGTTTGGCCTAAAGAAAGATTATAGTACAAACAGTGGTCTAGGTCACATAGCATGACCTAGCCTAACTACCAAGTGGTGTGACAAAGACTTCTATACCCTTTCATTGGCCTTGATTCAGGGCCACTCCTTGATTACCCAAAGTGTACCAAACATATTACCTGTCACCAGGTGCATATGTTTTTGCCTCTTCATAATGCACATATGAGAGCATACTCCCATGGATACCCTAGTCAACATTGACGTATAAATATCTCCATCCATCGTCCCCAAGATGGTCCTTGATCTTTCCTTCCAATCCATACTCGACCCTTACTTTAGCTATTTCTTCCTCTAAACAACCTTAGTGGACATTACTATGAGGCTACTCAGCTTTCTGACATATACCGGCATAGCCTCTGCTATGACCTGTACCATCATCGGTCCAGGCTCTGGTAATTGCCGTTCCTGCCCATCTGATAACTGCGATATAAAGCGAAAGTTCAATACCGGAAGCAAACAGGACTTTGGGTGTGTCTGGCCTGATGGCGGACCGGTTTCTGGCAGAAAGTAAGCTTACCCTGCTGACAACACCCCATATGTTCACCATTACTCTATGCTAACGCTGGTACTTGAAGACACTGGGGTTATAACAAGGCTAATGACTGCTTTGTGTCAGAAGTGAGGCTCGGGAAGTGCAAAATAAGTATGTTTGTAGGGTATCTTGACATGCAGCAGGAACAAAGGAGACTCACATTTTATAGACTCTGTGACGGATTGTATTGTGACCTCTGCTCAGGGCTTTGCGCCCCCTTCTTAGACGTCACTTATAACCAGGATAACCTGCGTGTCGACGTTCTCTCAGTTCTGTATTCTCTGGACACACGTACACTGACGCCTTTTTCTTCGTCTTTTCCTTTTTGATTTTCATGGCTGGAGTTCTTCTGGAAATTTGACTAGTTTGTTAGGCACGGATTTTAATAGGAAAAGATCATATTATTCCCACTGAAACAGGATACTCTTTATGTTAACAGGGAAAGCCATTTGTTTGTTACTAAGCCTAGTATAGCGTTAATGCCAAACTTCATGATCACTGAAATCTACCTCAGGTGACACGGCCAATACCTAGCATGTTTCCATTACTCTGGGTGCTAAGGGGAATGATCTAGTAGGTCGTTATGAGGATGGTACTCGGCACTCGGTAGGGAATATAGCTATGTATCAATACAAAGCCCTCTCATACAGTAGCAGGCAACATCTGAATAGAGATAAACCATTGATATACGACTGCAGTTCCAATGAGTAGACTGGTCCGAGTGGCGACATACCTATAATTAGATGCTCTTGTAAAGGACAAAGTACACATCCCCATGCAGCGCCCACTCCCAGTTCCAGTAATAGGACAACCATACTGGCAGCATAAGAACGGTAAGCGCAATAGTATAGAATATAGAGCTGGAATATCGATGGTCTGCAGAAGTTTCATGGTATTTGGCTTCAATGTGGCTCAATACAATAGCGATGGTCTCCTAGTTTCCTCCTTGGCATATTGGCAGACATCAATCCTCCAACCATCCAACATGAGGTTTCCAGGTGATTGGAGCTATTAACTCCCATGCTAATCGGCAACCAGTCCCCTTTTATCACGGCGCGCCATAAGGCTAAAATAATGCGTGGGCTCCCCATGAGTGATGCGGCAATTCTCGTCGTATCGCTCGGAGTAGCTAGCGTGATCCCAGTACTCCTCATCAGCCTTAACAGTTGTTTTCATACAGTCCAGACACAGCCCATCAAAATACTCGGCCGTCACTGCAATCGCCTTTCCAACACGCCTCTTCCATTCGACCCCGCAACTAGAACAGGGTTGTCGTGACATTCCTCTCAGCATGCGTTCCTGGTCAAAGTGTTGAAGTCGATTGAGATAGCTTTGTACACTGACCAGGGAAAACGACCGCTCCTCCAGTGGCTGAACCTTGATTTTCCCCAATTCCCTGAGGTAATTGAAAACCGTTTCATCCTTACAGCTACAAGACCCAGTCTCAATCAAAAAATTAATTTTCGCAAATAGCTCTCGGGTCAGGATGTTCCGCAGGCGGCCTTTCGCAGCATTGACCTGTTCTGTGTGGGCCAAATTAGTTAGCATTTAGATGCAGTGTATATGTATCTTGGGAAGATAGCTCACGGATAATTCTCGGCGGTAGATGCAATCGGACATTGTCAATCGGATTAATCTCCATGATGTGGCCCTTCTCCTCATAGGCAAGGCTCTTCGTGAGGTCTTGGAAACCACGTGCGTAGTCAAAGGCGTAACAAGGGAGCATCAACTTGTTAGCAAGGTTATCGCGGTGTATTCCTGCAGTTGTGGCATTGCGGTACCATCGGATGAACCACTCGAGCAAGTCATATCGGTCAAACTGGTATTTATCGCTAGCCAGTATGACATGCCATATATCGGCGACTGAGACCTCATCCAATGTCACCATATCCAAGGTGCTGTGGAAATGACGAAGCCAAATTTCTAGGCTCTTCACCGTGTCGTCTTCTAAGACAATGGTGTTGTTCCTGGACTCTGCCCATCTGCTTCCCATCATTGTCTGGAAGTACCTGCTTGAGTTTATCAATGTCTCCCTTTTCACGTGCAGTGAAGCCATTCTTTCTAGTGATTTACGCGTGCTCTCTCCGCTGTACTCATTAATCCGGATGGTGAGATCACTTTCAGGGCTAATCACGATATCATCGTGTGGAACCCATCCGTCGCTTGTCGCAGATGCCATTTCTGGATAATGTCTGTGAGATGAAAGACTATTAGTAAAGGAGTATGCTTGTGAAGGTCTAGCCGGTCACCTCAATGTGATTAAATACTCGTGGGGTAGATTTACCGTACTCCAGCTGAGACTTGAAAGAATAGTTGTGTAGGAGATAAGGCCTTTCTGGAAAGACGAGGGGACGTAGCTAGAAAGTGCTTCCAACAAGCTTGAAGCTCTCACACTGTAGTAGACACTTGTTCAGGGTAATAAGAAATCCCGTATAATCTCAGTCAAGTTCCTGAGGAGTCACCGAAGATCGGCTCGAGTTTAGTTCTGATCACTTATGTGAGAAAGGCCAACACCTCAGAAGAGACGTATGTAAAGACAGAGACGAAAGTATAGATGCTGGGTTGAATAGTAAAAAGGAAGGTAGAATAAAGCAAAGAGGATAAAGATAGGAGAGATAAAGAGAGAAAGAAGGAGGGAAAACGAACAGCGCTCCTCTTGTTGGTGGTCGAGCAGTGAATATCATTCACTCATCCAGCTTTTGTCCGTCGCTTATTACTCCTTCTACCCACTCTGTGAGCTATTGTCTGTTCTGGTAAAATAGGCTCATCTCTCTCACAGTTCACTAATAGTCCTTCATCTTCTCCAGCAACATCGCCACCATTCTTTGGGTGCTTTAGGGTCACTTCACAACCCTTCATTTCCTCCCAGTACTGATTGAGTCTTCACATCTACTGATAGTTCGAGGAGAGTTTCGAAGCATGATAGCCCAAGGGCAAGAATTGGTCTGATGCTGAGTATGGTTGTCATCGCGGGAAGGGTAATTGAAGAAATCAGGTGGCCAAGCTAGGGAAAGGGTACTAAAGGATACCAGCAAGAAAGCATTAGTTATCTTACCATATTCAAGTTGCCATTGTCTCTTTCAGCATCACTGACTACTTCCTTGTATCATTCGTGATGAGACTGCCAACTCCAGATTGCTGTAGAAAACCGAATATGTAAATGTTGTCTCGTTGTCATCCCGTGATCCAGTCTATTTCCAACGTCGATCACCATGTTCGTATATAACAACGGGCAACCACCTTGGATCTCAACCGCAAGAGGACAGAATATGGCTTACACCAAATTGATGTATATCAACGTTCCCTGTGCTTTTGGGCCAAGAGTGGACCCAATGATACTGCGGAGTTCCCAACTCAATGCTAGTCCTGAGGTATTCAAAATCCTAAACTATCTTATCCCCACCACTTATGGCATTGAAGGAGCAGGACGAAAGGTATGAAGATAAAACTGTAGCCAAGTAGTAGTAAATATACACACCTCGGCAAGTACACCAATCTCACAGTAGCACGTTGTCGATCCCATCACTGCTATATCATTGACATTTGATGCATTACCTACTTTGTCAGCCTAATTATCCTGTGTGCATTTTTCGTTCACCACCTTGAGCAGATAATGTACTACAAACACAGTTTAATGTTGATAATGCCTTTACATAAGCAAGAAGGCTTTATCTTAGCTCTTGTGTTGAAGATGCCGTAGCTCTTACAACCCATTGACATAGTTACTTGCGCCCAGTGAATCGACGATCTACATCCTGTGGCTTGACCCTCGACAGGACTCAAGGGACTACCCTTGTTTCATGACGACTGAGCCGCCACCTTCACTAACACAAAAACAGTCTCAGGATTCCTGCTGAGGTACAAATCTAAGCATCCTTCACTTTTTCTTCTGTCCATGACCTTCCCTCTGTTCACACACTCTCTCAGTCAATATGACCCACAAAATGGCAACGGTCGTGTCCCTTCCGCAGGAGGTCATTGACCAGGTATGGCTTAAATACCAGTGGATGCTACTGAGACTAATATAGGAGCTTAGATCGCCATACTTATTAGCCACGAACATGGATCAAGCGAGGTCCTCAAAAACCTCCGTCTGGTTAGCAGGCCATTTTGGTACAGCGCGTCGCGTATTCTCTTCCGCAGATTCTACATCGACCTTGGCTATGCGGATCCTAGCTGCCCCAATGAACGGGATGATATCATGGCATTACTGGAGCTGTCCCGGTCTGGAGCTAGTCGCTTTATACGGTTCATGCGAGTTTCTGGTCGCAGTTACAGGCAAACCTCTGAACCAACCAAGGAGGCAGAGCTGGCGGGCACTATTGCGAAATGTCTCCAAGCCTGTATGCGACCAGATCTTAAAGCATTGGACTTTTATAACATCGGCGATTCTATGCTGCACGAATTCTCTCGTCCTGCAATGGCCCCTACAATCGCTGGTCTCCGATTTCTCAAAGTTGTTGGATGCCCAGGACGCTCAAACGGTATGGAGATACGGCTCATCTTGCAATACTGTGAGAATGTGCAAGCGGTAGAGTGGAGCAACTGCCAAACCTCTTTTGAGGGCCCTACTGGTATCATTCACCCCAAAGCCCCGTTGGAACGCCTGAGATTCAACGGTCTTGGAGATGAGGCAGTCGCCACTCCAGAGTCCATGTTAGCCACGGTACGCAGTGCTAGGAACACAATACGATACCTGAGTGTTTACCCTATGGGGTGGCAATCCGATGCGGTGGAAGAGCAGATCGAGGAGTTGGTGCGAGAACTTAATTCTTGCCCCTTTCTTTATCATCCTAATCTGGGCTTGCTCCCTGAGTCTCTTGCCGGACGCTATGGCTGTATGTCCATTTTGAAGGCCTTAGAACCGCATACGAATGAGGTAATACCGACAATCTCTCCCAGAGAAATGAAGTGTTATGGGCGTTACCCAGATTACTGGAGGCTTTTACAGCATGACTTAGTAAGACTCAGAACCTGCTTTCTTGATGAGCTTTACGAATACAAATGAACCCCGGCCTAGAGTAAGGACCTTACGTTTTCGGAATCTTGCATTTTGGACAAACCCCAATCCAGTCATGGTGAAACACAGAATGCAGGGAGAATAGTGTCCGCTAATATGCTCAATCAACCGTAACGTTGTGAATTGAAACGTTGATTCCACTTCAGAACCTGAATGTTGAACCGACCAGGTGACATGACAATGGCGCAAAGGAAAGTTGCGCTGAAAAAATGAGATATTCGTAGTTCACCATGATAAATCTAAACAACCCGTTCTAGAAAGTTAGTTTCATGTGCACATCATAGTTTCCAGCCTTAAATGAATACCAACTTTGGCTATCATGAGTCCCTTATATCCCAGGAAAACTTCATCTAAAGTCGATTGAAATTCCCTCCATACTATCACTTCATTATGTACCTCCTATCAAAAAGATCCAAAAACAGCGTCCCTATCACTGCCAAAACAGGCGCATACCGCCAATGATTCCACTCCCCCCTCCCATGTGTCCACCAGACAAACCCATCAGCATACGCTACCGCGCTGGTCGCTATCATGACCCGGCCGACAGTCTTTGAATGAAGGGAGAAAAGAGCGGAGAACAAGGCCACGCCCATGAAAGCATGTCTCGCACCGCATACCACCATCAAGCTGCTCACCAGATCCCTCTCCGCCGGGCGAAGTCGGTACCTAGAACACAAAGAAGCTCAGCGCGTGATTAGGACACACGAAGGCATTGATGCCGAATCCGATGGGGATGAGTGCGAAGGCACTGGCCAATACGCGGAGCATGGAGGAATCAGAGGCCGGCATTTTGGTATTGTCGGTTGTCGGGCTGTGGCTTCTGGTCAATTTGATTCCCTGTCTAGATAGATAGATACAAACATACAGAGGATTTGTTGGGTGTTGGTGAGCGCAATGATAATGGTCTGGATGCGGAGGGGTGTTATATATCTCCTCTTGGCATCTACTTTGTTTTGTTGCCTAGTTGTCTGCCTATTCCCTGGCAACTCTCATGTATAGCCCATGTCTTCTCTTCGTAGCCTCTTGGCCCCGTCTCGCGTTTTACTTCATTTGACACACCCTCTCTATACAAAGAAGCAAGATTATGGTAAGATACTACACCACTCTCGACGAGGAAAAGGCAAACCATACCGCGACTGCAACAGACAAGGTTGCACAGAGACCACGGTAGCCCTAGTCTCGATGATGCCATAAAGATCCTTCTTCTGAGAAGGAATGACGGCCTGAAGCAAGGAGACAGACAATCAGCATTGCTGCTTTTCCGCCCAGGATGTTGTTGCTCCCAGCTCAGAATATATTTATGCGTGGGACGCGTCCAAATCAATCATTTTGTGTTTCTATTTCAAACTGGTCTAAATTATACAATACTAATCTTGTACCTGCTACTGACTGATATCTGTTGCCGTGTGGCCAATCCATGACTCCTTAAAACGCGTCTGAACTGTTCAAGTGCATAGTGGTCGTTGTTCTATAAAAGTAGGTCTTCCATATTCGAAGGTGTAGTGGCGGATGCCTTGACCTGGAAGGCGGTCCACGGCGAGCTCTCCGATCCGTATATCTTCAGCCCCGCATTTATAATCGTATGAGCCCAGGATAACGTTTCTTATTTGTTCTCATTTGATACACAGAACGCTGTTGGGTCTAACCCTGGCTATGACCCTATCTTGGGTACTTTTATGCGTGTCTTCCC
Source organism: Aspergillus sergii (assembly GCA_009193525.1). Taxonomy (NCBI): domain Eukaryota; kingdom Fungi; phylum Ascomycota; class Eurotiomycetes; order Eurotiales; family Aspergillaceae; genus Aspergillus; species Aspergillus sergii. The sequence goes on along the minus strand of ML741841.1, from coordinate 59,506 downwards.
CTCTTTCTTTTGCTCTACCCCGCACCAGTTAAGCCATATTTCTACGAGATAGAACGTTCCTTCACTTCACGACATACCTTCACTACCACCGCGAATACTGACACAGGAATAGAGTACTGACGACAGTACAAGACTATACTATTTTCAAGATGGTCGTCGATGTTGCTTCTCAAACTGTCAATCCCAATACCGATAGCAGCCAGACTGAGGTGAGATTCTTCCGCCGGAGCATCTCCGAGCTATTCCTATGACGCCTACATTCTTACCTGAATGTAGCTGGTAAGCAGAAAGCTCGACAGCAGACCGATGATGAAAGCCCTGGTGTATACAGGACCAAACAAGCTCGAAGTACTGGATCGACCAATGCCGGTCATACAATCACCCACAGATGCGATTGTGAAGATGCTCCACAGCACAATCTGCGGTACTGACCTACACATTCTGAAAGGTGACGTGCCAGCAATTCCCTACGATCGGGTCCTGGGTCATGAAGGCGTGGGCAAGGTTCTGTCCATCGGATCTGCTATCGATGGGCTGTCGGTCGGCGACAATGTCGTGATTGCCGCAATTACCGCCTGCAAAGTCTGCGCATCTTGTCGAAAAGGGTTGGAGGCTCATTGTCTAACTGGTGGCTGGCAACTCGGTAACAAGGTTGACGGAACGCAAGCAGAATATGTCCGCATTCCTCACGCAACGTCTTCTTTGTATAAGATTCCCAATGGCCTTGACCTTAGAGCCTGCGCTGCTATCTCGGATGCACTGCCGACAGGACTGGAATGCGGAACAGTTAGCGCTCATGTTCAACCTGGCAGTACTGTTGCAATTATTGGGGCAGGACCCGTGGGTTTGGCTGTTATGCTGACTGCTAGATTATACACGCCTTCTCAAGTCGTAATGATTGACTTGGATGATGCCAGGTTGGAACATGCGAAGAGGCTCGGTGCTGATCATGCCGTTAACCCAGGAAATTCGGATGCGATGGAAACATTGAACACATTTACGGAAGGGCAGGGCTTTGATTGTGTTATTGAAGCCGTCGGAATCCCGAAAACGTTCGAAATGTGTCAGAAATTAGTCGCGCCAGGAGGTTCCATAGCTAATGTTGGTGTTCATGGGCATCCTGTTAATTTGGACCTCCACAAACTTTGGGATCGCAATATCAGTAAGTCCTTGTTTCCAAATAATACCCAGTTATTATACTGTCCAGGAAACTGGCCGTCTGTTTTCAGAACACCAACTAACTGTACGCTGTAGGCATTAAGATGCAGTTACTGAACGCCGTAAGCATCCCAACCCTCCTTCGACTTTATCAATCGGGCCATATAAAACCTTCTAATCTCTTTACTCACCGTAAGTGGCCAATCGAATGTCCTCACACATGGCCAGGCTTTGCCGTCCTATATCTAAACTTTGCTACAGATTATCCCTTCTCAGAAGTTCATAAGGCATATCGTAGCTTTCAAATGGCGGCCCAGGAAGGTGCTTTGAAGGTTGCGATTGACTTCTAATCCCAATTATGGTCTCTCAGATCATTTGGTCGACGCCATGACATGTTTAATTCACACACTGGCTAGGTAGAACCGATCAGCTTAGGGCAGGTACAGAGTGCCTAGTCACCTGGAATATCCATCCAAGCTCAATAGTTTCCAGCATACATATAATTACTATATTCACCCATAGAAATAGTAGCAGCTCTCATTCGTTGATATATAGTATCTACAGTACTATGGTAATACTTCAGAAGGAGCCTTGCAGCAGATGATTCTCACGACTACCTCAGTGTGTGCTACATATATCCATTAAATCCTTCCACGCCTTTCATAAATTCCTCTATGTCGGCCCGGTTTGGCTTCCGCTCTCTCAAGTGGGAATGTACTGTCTGAATCCCCTGCTGTTTGAAAGCAGGATCCATCCTAGCGTTGAGGAGTATTGTAACTGCGTGCCTAGAGCCCCAAGCCAGAGACTCACGTAAGTAGTCATCGTGATCTGACTTTTGCAAGCCGCCTCTTGCAGCGTGGAGGCCCAGCAGAAGCTGCACAATCCCTGCATGCCCAGCGTATGCTGCCTTCCTAATGGGCAGATATTCCCTATTATCCCTTATATTTACCGAGATATCTTTATGGGCAACAAGTAGGCGAACCACTGCTTCGTGCCGTCTGCTACATGCCACTGAAAGGGCAGTGTCGCCGTCGTCACTCATCGAATTGACCTCAATCTCTTTCCTAGCCAGCAATGCGTCCACGATCCGCATGTTGCCACGTTTAGCAGCACGTAAAAGTGGTGACATACCGGATTCTCCTTTCAGGTTCAGGTCCACAGCCTCGCAACTTAGCAAAAGGCGTACGACATCTTCGTATTCTCCACGTATAGCTGCCAAAAGAGGTGTTGACCCGCCGTAGGAGAGGATGTTGGGAAGTAGGTCTTGTCTCTGGAGGAATTGCCGAACTGTGTCACTGTACCCTCTGACAGCAGCTTCCCAGAGGGGCGTTGAGCCCTCGTCCATATGAGCATTCGGATTCACATCGGTTCGTTCTAAGAGTAGTTCAACAACTGAAGCATGTCCGTAACGTGATGCCCACCACAGCAGCGTCTCTCCGGCATGTTTACACTCATCTGGCCCGGTGTCGGAATGGTCCAAGAGTAACTGAACCATTTGCGGGTTTCCCCCACACACTGAGTGCCACGTTAGACACAAATCTCCTCCGGTAGGGTTGCATGTTACTCTCACATCTTTATGCTTCAAAAGTAGACGAGCGATCTCGATGTGCCCCAGAGTGCAGGACCACCAAAGCGCAGTGTAATCCTTAATATCAACTGCGTTAACATCCAGACTCCCGTGTTGGGTAAGTAGCTGCACTATTTCCTTGTTCCCTTCACGGACAGCTAGCGTTAGCGGAGGCCCTGATTCACCCTCGGTATTGGGGTTGGTCTTGCAATCGAGCAAGAGCTCAACAACAGCTGCGCTTTTACTGCAAACTGCGGCGTAGAGTGGAGTACCCAAATAGTCATCGTAGATATCCATATCTGCCCCCTTGTCCAAGAATGACGCCAAGAGAGCCCTATCCCCGGAGTAGGCTGCCACCGAGACGCTATTACGGAGACAATGTTGATATAGCAGGTCGTGCGGCCATTCCAGTAGCTCATACACTGTTTCAGTCCCTCGATATCTAATCGCGAGCTGAGAGGCTAGTTTCCTTAAATCATAACCTCGGCAACTGAAAAATTCTTCAAATTCCTTCTCTTTATCGCTCTTGCCGTCAAGATGGACCCTTCCTATATTTAGCTTTTCGTACAGGAGCCAAGAAGCTGTCTCTCCTTTCAGGTAACGCCGCTCTTTCAAGATCTGGAGATCAAATTTTAGAAATACCAGGCGAGAGATGACGGCATTGAAAGCTTCTGTAAGTAATGGCGTCAGATCTCATTATTGTAGACACAGTTTATCAGAACGTTACCTACTGCAAACTGTCCTCAGTTGGACCAGGTCATGAACCTTCCAATCGAGCTGGTAATACAAGGACCAACCACTAGTAATACACCAGCCATTTGGAATGAGAGGATCAAATATATGATTCAGTATCTCCAATGGAAGAGCTGAAAAGGACATGATGCACTTTGCAGCGGTTCTGTTGACTGACGATGGTCAACCAACGTGCTCCACGAGATAGCTGACCTGGGCGTTGTTTATCGATAAACTCTTACATCAAAATAACATGATCTAAGTCAATGGCGATGGGTCTTTTGGTTGACTGCCGTTATATACACCAGCGCAGTATTCTACCCGGCAGGCTATTTTTGGTGGTCTATTGCAAAAGGGTATTCCTGGCTTCTCAACCAAATGATTCATCGTACATGCACCATTTTTGGTTGTTTCGGAATGTCGAGGAACAACCCTGCCGTTTCGTGCTTTATTGATGAGGCTTTCTTCCACGCTTCCGTCCTGTTCTTTGTTGCTATTCTGGAGGTTCCGCAAAATCAGCTTCTTTAACTACTTCTTGATACAAAGGGAGACAACAAAAGAGAATTGCTTTATCCTTGTCTTTGTGCATTTTTGTCTCCCTTGAACCTTTCTTTGGGTGTCTTGAGTCTCTTCTATTATGCTAGGAAGGCCAATTGATCGAACATCGAGTACTTCCTCCCTGAATATGGTTCACAACCCAAACATACCGAAAGGAAGGTTACCAAGAAACTAGAGCTGACATGTTACTACGAGTAGTATTGCGGGCACGTTCCACAGTATTCAAACCCCTCCAGCCATTGGTACACTTTATTTTGTTGGTATTGCCATCCATTCCCAGACATTGCTGCTTCCATTCTACAGGTCTTCACTAGCAAGCGCAAAGAGCTTTTAGCACCCTGTGACGACCCAAGATGTAGGTCTAAAACGTAACATGTGCCACACTCAGCAACCTCTTATGCATCCTACGATCTCTATTCAGTATCATGATTTATTCGGTGTATTGTCAATGGCCATTGCGCCGAACTATCGTACCCCCACTGGAGCATAAATTGCTTATAATCGTCCTATGCAAACAACATACCCTACTACTTGAGGTTATCAAAATACTGACATTTCTATTGGTTTTATTGCACGATGGATGCTGACATATTTTCGTTTATAAGGAAATTAATGAACACGACCGAGATTTCCTGGATGGCGTGCAATCGCGGTTCACTAAAGTACAGCACCGTTTCCCGAATGTATGGCTGTAGGGCCAGTTATGATTATGGACGACGGACAGTATCAATGTCTGCCGAAAGTTCCCTGAATTTTTCCTCCAGTCTTTTGATGTAAGATGAGGAAAACCCGGCATTTCTCAAGCAGTCGATAGCGTCCTGGAGGGCTTGCCGGGTCTTTTCGGGCTCGGGGTTCCTCGCAGTACACGACGTAGCATATTCATTCAAAGTCTGAATAGCCTGAATATTAAGAGCTACACAGTCAGGGTTAGCTAGATGTATCGCGCAGGGCAACTGTGTGTATACATACCAATTCTGTCAAACTCTGAGTGCGGGATCAGATAAACCTCCTCGAACCAAGTTAGTGTCCTGTCGAGCTTGGTCTTTGTAGAGCTTCACATCCTCGACAATATCTCCTTGGTGCACTGTTTTGTTTCCCTTCTGGATCATATCCATGTCCCAATCAGTACATAACAGATCACCTCCCCTCTTCCACCGTCTTTTCAACTCCGAAAGAAACCTTTGTCTTGCGTTACTCACAAATGTGGCTCGCCTTGTGGCTTCTTGCGCCAACGACAGACCCATTTTGTTCCCAAGTATGTCGACACCCTCCACCCTTTTTATCTCAAGGTCCTCTTGGTCGATCCTTGCACGAATTGGTTCTTTCAAGTTGTCGGGGTTTTCATTGGTCTCGGCATTCCATGGCACTTCCAGGTCTATTATCGCACGCAGTTTCGTCTCGGGTTCATGGGATGTAGGAAAGGAGCTTTTCGGCCCTTTTAGAGGCAACTTCGTCTGTCGACCAGCTTGTGAGGCCATGTTGAAAATTTGATACGAAGAGGATACGAAGAGGCCACAGGAAGAAACCTCTTTTCTACCATGTTTTATATAACGCTTTCCCCCCATTCTGAAGCTATCTCTTTGTCTGGGGGAAACATGAACACATCACCAGCACTATCAATTTCTACGTGATTCCAAAATTGGCCAGAATAGATAGCTCAACATACTACCCCATTACTTACTGTATATCACAGTAGAGGCTGCACATCTGAATTAAACACTCAGAGATCAGTGTTAAGCAGGAAGTTCTGGTAAAGAGTCTCATTGAATTCTGTGCCTTTGCTTGGTGTGACAATGTAGGATTAACCACTTCGTAACAGGCGTTGCAGGCTCTTGCTGTCACACACACTCCCTCTCCGATATATTTCTTATTTCTTTCCTTTCTCCCTTTCTCCCTTTCTCCCTTCCTTTCTTCCTTTCTTCCTTTCTTCCTTTCCTCGTTCCGTTCTTTTTTTTCTTTTGTTCTTCCATTCTTCCAATCTTCCTTTCTTCTGAGAAAGCTGAGAAATGCGGGAATACCTTGCATACACACGTAAGAATGTGTAAGAAATCGCAGTGCTGTCCTTTCATTTTACTCCAGCTTTGTAACCTGTTAAACAAAGACATGGCGCAATGCTAAACTTGTACGGTTGAGTGATTCAATTCCATTATGTAGTCATTTGTGCCAAGTTTGCTGTCAAGCAGTCACATAAACTGCCTATCTACCTACTCGAGAATGTCGAGTTCTGCACACATCTATGTACCCAGTACCACCGGGGCTACTAGTCAACTACACACACACACACACACACACACACACACACACAGAGAGAGAGAGAGAGAGAGAGTTGTCAAACCCAAAATATTGTTTTCGCAATGAACAATAAGCAAGAAAAACAGACTCCAAGCATCTCTAAACGCCCCAAGTGGATACTGGAGAAATTAGCCCAACCAGAGCCGGACTCCCATGCTAAGAGACATTACTTCATTGCCAAGTTTAAGCGTGACAAGCTCGGAGTTCCTCTCGATGCCCGTGATCATGCATACCTCACAAGGCCACCGATAGAAGTCCACGGGCATTTATCAAGGGATATAGAGTTATATGAGCAGGGGTATCGACACGATTATGACATCCTTGAGAAACTCTACGGAACGAGAAGGAACCCTCTTGACTTTTATATATGTTCGTATCCACCAATAGATAGGAACATTACTGTGATTGACATTTCATAGTTATGATGAATGAGACGCAGGTTATCAATGATCATGCTACGGACGTAGCTTCGGCTCACCATATGTGCACGGCAAAGTATCATGAACGCTTTATTGCTCTTGTGGCTGCCGTGGAGGATCTTAGAGATATCCAGGCACAAGATCCCTGCTTTTTGGAATACGAATATGAGTTTGATATGCCTCCCTCTTCTAGCTGTGACAGTGATTCGAGCGTCGCTGAGAGTGGCGCTGAGGAGGGCGGAGAGGACGGTGATGAACCCGCAAATGTCTATGGTAGTGACTTAGAGTTCCAGGAGAAATGGCGAGATTATCATCTTAAAAGGGAGAAGACCATTAATCTTTGCCAGAGTCTGCATTTTACACGGCGTAGGGAGGTCAGATCAATCACACCCCCCTGAGACTAATTCTTGGCAGAATTTGAATGTGATACATTGGTGCATATACAACTCTGCACAATATGACAAGACCATGCGCAAGAAGTAGCGATTTGCAGGCCTATTCTAGATAGGAGGTATCTCCTCTCCGTTTCGAGTCCCAACTCTGCCATTAGTCATGTTGGTACGTGGTGTGTAATAAATCGTTGACGCTATTTGTTTTTCAACATCCAAGCCAGGATTTATTTGTTTACATTTAGTTACCGTATAGTGTTCCCAGACCATGTTCCGAAGTATTCTAACAATATTAATCATTTTGGTCAGTTCATTAACGGAGGTAGATTATAATGCTTCCATGACATGGCCTTCTTCTAACCACACATGTAGACGATAAGTGGTGAACAACCACATCAAGATAATCTATCAACGCAGTCTATCTAGACCTTAACCTTCCACCTCCATTTCCAATCTAGAAGAGCCCATCGGGATAACGCAATGCTCACCAACCCCGTCAGCAAAACCGCCGAATAAAACCCAATGAGCACCTGCGGCGTAGTCGACTGGAGCAATTCTCCCCCAACCGGCACAGTAAGCAAGACCCCGAACGCAGCGACACAATAGATGGTGCCGTAGAACCGCCCGTATTCTTCCGTCTTGCATAGCTGGCCTGCACACACCGGCGCCAGCGAGAGCCACCCGCCCGAGCCGAACCCGAAGATAGCCACCACTGCATACAGCGTGGCGTCGTCGCGCGACCCGAACGGTAACCACACGGCGGCCATTACAATGAGTGTCATGACTACCAGGGTCAGGAGGATATTGAATCGACCGACTAGATCGGCAGCGAAGCCGGGGAGGACTCGCCCGAGGAAGCTCATAGCGTTCAGGACGGTGAGTGAATAGAATTGGACGTCGAGAGAGAGTCCCGCATAACGGACGTACGTTGGGAGGAGTGCCGCGCAGCCGAAAATAATGAACTCGAAGGAGAAAACGCCGACAGCCAGGAAACATAAACGGGGCGATTTGAACGCCCGTATGTCGATCGTCGTTCGGCTTTGGGTACTGGCGGGCAGCCGGCCTTTGACGAGTGCGAAACCCAGCGTATAGCATCCGAGCGCTATGAATGCGATCACCCTAATCGCCCAGGTCCAGCCGTATTTGGCAAACAGGGCTCGTAGGAGTAATGGGATAACGGCACCACCTGCCGATGATCCGCCCATGCAAATGCCGGATGCAAGGGCACGGCGGCGATAGAACCAGTGGCTTAGAACTGCGATCGATACGGTAGTGATAACTGCGGCAGATACACCCCCAAGGACTCCCAGACATAGCATGAAATGCCAGTACTCGTAGCACTCTGCCAGCAGAATATAAGATGTGAAACTACCAAGCGATCCGCAGATCAACAGAATCCTCGGTCCGTAGCGATCGAATAGGGGGCCAACTTGGACACCTAGAAATAGGGTTAGGAAGACCAGCACGGCGGTGATCCAACCGACGTCACTGACGCTATATTCCGAAAGTTGATGAGTGCTGATATAGTCCTGAACCGACCCAACTACATTGTGTTAATGTTAGATTCATATTCAACGGACAGATGGGATATTTTCTTACCAGCTGTTTGGAAACCAAAAGAGGGAAACATCATCAAAAATGACCCCAGTAGACATGTCCATGCCTCCCGTCCGCCATCCGGGAAGGCCGACACTGCACGGCTTTCGTCGAGATTGTCCGCTAAAGGTTCACTCACAGCAGACCTCACGTCAAGGTCGCTGGCAAGTTCAACATTTTCATGGTGAAGAAACTGACGCATTGTGTAGCTTTGAGCGACTCAGATGTGGTCCATTGACTTTGCCAGATCTCGATCTTTAAAATGAGTATTGGCTGTTCGCCGGCATGTCATCGGCAGGGCGCGACGCTAGAGCTCGGGAGTGATCGATCGGATGGATCCACGGAACTTCTCAAGTCCATTTTATTGGATTATTCGGTATGGGTCCGCTTGGTATAGTAATAGCAGTGATAGTATTTCTACGGAGTTTTATCATCCGATTCGAGTAATCCAAGCCGACAGTCAGGTGATGTCCTTTGCCCTGACAATGCACCTCGCATTATATATCTCGTGACAAGTCCAAGCTGTGATGCCCGGGAATTTTTAGTATCCAATATACGTACAGATCAGCTTTTCTTTGTCGACATGGTTTCAGGAACGAAGGTCTGTCATACTTGAAAATTGCCAGTGTTAATTGTTGCCTTTGACCCTCAGTGGCTGAGTGATACAGAGCTGCTTTGTTGAAGTCTTGAAATAAGATTATACTGACAACCGACAGGGTTTCCTTTATGTCCCGTTCTTCTTTTTAGACTTCCTTGTGGGCGTCGGTGTAATTTTCCACGGAAGAAAAGAGGAAGTCCAAAGACGAGGTAGATTAGGAATCATACAAAGACTGACCTAGTAGTAGACTTACTTGATAAGAGTCATAAGACCAATCATCCAAAATCCTTCCCATGCCGGTATTTCTTCAAAAGAGCGATAGCACTATCTTGGCGCTTCAGGGACAAACTCAGCCTACCCCGATACCCTTCAATTATTGGTGCGCCCATCAAAGCCAGTCTGGATTTCGGCCAATATACGCCCATGTGACTCCCTACATATACGAATTTGTGCCACCTTGGCGTCTCAAGCTATTTACTTTCGTCAATATCGTTAGTAGGGAACCTCTGCCCTTCTGCCACGTAACTATGCTCCCCTTCCTGCACGGGCGCATATAGCAACTAAGATAGGACGTAGAACTAAAACAGAGAAAAAAGAAAATAAGATCTATTGCTCTACAATAGACATAGTTTTCCATACAAGAAATAAGTAACCCACATTGTGTCCTGCACAGAGTCACATATCCGTTAACAAACAAGATCAATTCCAAGCCCGGTAGAGGGATGCCCACATTCAACTGGAACTAATAATGCGCGCCGCCTCTTCCAAAGCTTGAGAATACTCAAGGTAGCTAGCCGAGTTGCTTAGGTAAATATGGCCAGTAATGTCACGGAGTTGCCCGACCAGACCTGCCAGATCGGTTCCGCTGGGGACTGAGGTGACAATGGATGATAGACGAGTCTTGTCCATGTTCTTGATGCGGTCGAATTCATGTCCTGCAAGCGCCTCTTGGAACCTGCTGTGCGGGGACTCGAAAATGACTGTTGAGTCAGGGATGTCGAGGTAGGCGTTGTCGGGGATTGTTCCGGGGTTCATGACCACCTGTGGAATTGGTTAGTTCTCAGCTGCAGGTGCGGTGCGCCGGCAAGAAGGGGGGTATTCACATTGTTGTGTGGGCCGAAACCCTTGTTCTCCTTGACTTGAGAGGTAAGTTGCTTGTAGTATGTCACTTTCTTGTCATCAAGCTCAGCGGCTGCTTCGTCGAAGAAGATGCCGTGAACTGCAAGTGAGGCGTCGCCGCTGGCAGTTGGCCAATTGGCGTAGGTGGTGATATCGCGCTGGACAGCAGATATGGGTCGGCCTCCATAGCATGTGGCGACGTAGCCGATAACGGCCACGTTGGAGTGTGCCGTGAGCTTGGGGATTGCCTTGCGCCAGTTGGCATCTGGGAGTGCATCCCCGCCAGGACCGCTGCTAGGATTAATGATGACAGTGAATTTTACATTGGGGTTGTTGGCGGCGCTGTTGAGGTGTGGTTAGTACCTCTGTCCTGATCTGTCACAGCTTGTGGAGTGAGTGGTACAAGACGTACAGTTGCTCCAGAGGCGCCCAGGCCCCATCCGCTGGGTAGACATAGTGAGGAATGATAATATCCGTAGCGCCAGCGAGATCACCTCCCGGTTGCTGGGATGCAGCGGATGTCGCCGAAGCTGAGGGCGCCATTAGTGTAAAGCTAGGCTCGCTGGTCTTAGTGTCGGTATCGGGGTTAGTTGAGTCATCCTGGTCTTCAGAGTCATACTGTCGAATGGGGATGATTGCTGTTTGTGCAACCTGGAACAACAGAAGCAGGCTGCTCAGAATACGAAGCACATTCACGGACAACATATTGCTAGAGTGGGTGCCAGAATCAAAGGAGGAAAAAAAAGGGAATGACTGGGGGTAGAAGGTAGGAACTGAAGGAATGTCTGCGAAGAATGAATGAAAGAACGAAGTAAGGGCGTTAAATACTAGGAATTAAACGGCTTTCCAGAAGCTGGTGAATTCAAAATTGGAAGAATGTAATGATTCACCTGCTGTCTATATATTCAATAAGATGGCTTACATTCCTCGGTCTCTGCTCGGTGCCGAAAGGAGATATAGTATGCTATGGTCTCCACATACCAGGCCCCTGTTCTAGAACGCCTCAACAGGGCCAATTCAAGATGGAGCTGGGGCAGAGTGAAATTCTATTTCCTTTCCCTCTGACATTTGATGCACGTGGCGGGTAGGCAAGCCAGCCAGGTTACTCTGCATCAGTTCTCATGACGGTGAATGTAAAATGTTAACTCATGCTGAATCTAGATCTAAGCGTGGTTAAGGGAATGCGGAATGCATTAGAAAGATCACCATTCCTCATCGAGATCGCTTAAAAGATGATCAGATGATTCACTTGGATAACAGATTTGCCGACTGGGTGGTGCTTGTAACGGGATAGATTCTACTCCACATATCACAATTGGATGTCATCCATTATTGTGGAGGCAAAAAGAACTTGAAAATACTCTTCATAGCCCCTCCTTGTGTGTTTCATTATTCATTATTCCCTGGATGATCACAATTAGACAGCGACAAAGAGTCAACAAGCCCTCAGAATATTGTCTTTGACCTGTTATATTGCAATGAATGACATTCTGAGCTGTCCGGCTTCAAATGGAATACGCAGCATTCAGGATGTTGAATCAACGTCAAAGAAGGATCAAACATGTGTATAGATCCTAACAGTAAAGCTCCGAGGACAGAGGTTGAAGCTGGTATGAAACATGATGTGTTCGATAAATGTCGTCACCAAAGCTCTGTGACATGATTTTAGGGCTTCTTTCTTTGTTGGGGTGGAAATTAGCTGTCAGTGCCATGTGCATTTCTAGACCCTTATTGGTGTCAGTCGAGCGCCACGGGTCCTCTCCTCATATAACGCCCGGTTCCTGAGCACCCTCATTCACTTGCGTTGTGCGAACTTGAATAGCTTGGAAGTCATAATGATTTTGCAAGTTGTCAGTGTGTTCAAGTACCAATCGCGCAAATGTTGCTAAATCCCAGGATGATGTGCTTCGCAAACCTGGCATTTACTACTTTTCCCATCCAGCATAACTGAGGCTCAACAGAAATGGTCTGTGATTCCAGAACCTCATATCAGTATCCGAATGTATCTATTCCAGGCGGGTAGATCTCTTAAGGACCTAGTGTCATCCTCCCTTGAAAGTCGTCTCCAGTTGTTGGTATACCCTGATGTTTGGTCGACCTGCGTAGATGAAACCGGTACTGTACAACAATCGCGACACGACCTTGCAGCATTGGGATGCACATCTAGCTCATGGATTATAGTATGTCGACATCCTGTCTGTCAGGGGTAGATCCGGTTCTTCTGGTCTAAGATGTCTCGTTAAGCGCTCCCAAAAGCATTGCCGCTAAGTTTACTCCAGCAACGTTGGCATCTTACGTCATTGTCATCGGCCATTATTCTGTCCCGGACTACATTCTTATATATACAGATACTACGTTGGGAAAGGATTCAACGTGTTACGGTGCGAAGATAATCCAGCCTAAGCTATTTATGTTCATCGCATCGGAGCTTAGGTTCACTAGCATAGCCTGTGATTATTCAACAAGGAGTACGCCGAGATCAAGGCTAATGTAAGGGTCAAACTTGTAAATTGCCTGGTAGTTTCTGCTGCCCGAATTGTAACAGTCTTGATCAATGTACCTCTGCAAATCCTCCATATATAGATTGCTTCTATCGTTGTCCACCATCCCTCTGAGGGACCTTCCCGTTGTGTATATAGCGTTGCACGTTCTCTAGACAGTAGGATATAAAGTCGTAGTTAGTGTGACTTATACAGTTAGTTCATAGAATAATTTATAAGTTTAAGGGTTGTCTGAAATCTTGCAGGCCTCTGGAAAATAAAAATAGATCCTAATAGGTGGAATATGCAGTCCCAGCATGCAGGGGCTGTACAATTTAATTGGGTGCGACAGAGAGACAGAGTCTTATCCGAAACATAAGAGAGTCCGAGCACTGTCGATCCTCACGGTTCTCTTACCAGATGAAGTAGGGTTGTCGGACCCTGTGACAGCGGTCAAGCACTAGGGGGTTCACATTCCGCAGCTAACTGTCGCTTAAATTTCGCATATACCGAGTCAAACCCTCTCTTAATCTAATGGGAACTGCCAAAACACCCGATTCATGCATTAATCAATGGCCTCCTTGGCGGCTAATCTGTATGCGACACGGCGTGGAATGGTTGTAGGTACAAATATGCACCCGATGTATCGCGGAAGAAAATCCAAAGATAATTTTCTATCGCGTTCAAACCTGTCTTCTCTTGGCCTCTAGTCAATATGAGGCTCACTCCCTCCTTGATCAGTTTTCTGTCGCTTCTCCACTCTACATCGGCCTTGGTCGCCTTCCCTGGTGCAGAGGGATTTGGGGCGAACGCGGTCGGCGGTCGTCAGGGTGAAGTGTATGTTGTGTCCAACTTAAATGACTCCGGTGAAGGGTCGTTGCGCGATGCTGTATCTCAGCCCGGTCGGATCGTGGTGTTCTCCGTGGGAGGAGTAATCGAAATTACCGATCGCATAGTCGTGTCGAAACAAGTGACAATTCTGGGACAAACGGCCCCTGGCGATGGTATCACCGTGTATGGAAATGGGTGGTCATTTTCGAATTCTGATGATGCCATCGTGCGGTATATCAGGATGTAAGCACCGGGCGTTCAGACCATTATATTTTTGTCCCATCCAGCACACCTGCTAACCAAAGGAATCCAAACTATAGTCGCATGGGCAAAGGCGGGTCATCAGGAAAAGACGCCATGGGCATCGCTGATGGAAAGAACATGATCTTCGACCACGTCTCTGTCTCTTGGGGTCGTGACGAGACATTCTCGATCAACGGTGATGTCAGCAACGTTACCATACAAAACAGCATTATCGCGCAGGGCCTGGAGACTCATTCCTGCGGCGGTTTGATGCAAACCGACGGTGGCGTGTCGCTGTTCCGCAATCTGTACATTGACAACAAAACGCGCAACCCTAAGGTCAAGGGGGTCAACGAGTTCACAAACAACGTTATCTATAACTGGGGTGGTGGTGGTGGCTATATTGCCGGGGGCTCTGATGGAGAGTCGAGTTCGTCACATACCCTTTTGGTTCCTATGTCATGTATCCTGGGCTAACGCTGGGGACAGACGTCAACGTTATCGGCAATTACTTCATTAGCGGACCGGATACCTCCGTCACGGCTTTTACTCGTGGCAACGAGAACTTCCATGCCTATGTTGAGACAAACTATTATGACTCTGACAAGGATGGCACTCTCAACGGTAGCGAACTCGGCGTGGACTCTGCCAACTATGGCGGAATGGACCTCGTTACCGAAAAGTACGACTACCCAGCTGTCGCGTCCGTCTTATCTCCGGCCGATGCTCTGACCTATGTCACCAAGTGTAAGTTGCAATTCCACAGATGCTCCATCCCGATAACATACTAATAGTACATAGATGCTGGAGCATCAAAGGCGAGGGACAGTGTCGACACCCAATTAGTCGCCCAGGTCGAATCCTACGGCAAAGACGGCGCACTGATCTCCGACGAAGCGGACATGGGAGGCGCAGGTGACCTCGACCAGGGTACGACCCCTACCGATACCGATGGTGATGGAATCCCCGACGATGCCGAGGCAGAGCTGGGAACGGACCCCAAAACTGCAGATTCCATGGAACTGGATACCAGTGGTTACACTTTCCTGGAGGTCTGGGCGAACTCTTTGGTTCCTTCCAGCTACGCTTGATTCTTAAGCAAGGTTTGCCAGCTGTTCATCATGCCTTGCATTGTCCATACGTAAATCGTACATACTTTATTCTGAGCAGTTTCACTAATGAAAAAGACAATCGAGCTTCTTGACATGTATGAATGCCTCTTAAGGTAATTATGCGGAATTTGTTGGGTTTATGAAGTCGTGGATCAATTACTCCACGATATCATGTTTTACGTAGCAATGTCTCTAACCAGCGTTGAGAGATTCTACAGGGCATTCACGAATCATCTGGGGCTTACATGCTAGGGCCCAGCGATGCTCAGACATAGTAAGTTTTAATGATTGAAAAAATCATGCGCAGGAGCTCCCGATGAGCATGTGCTATGCCGTCTTTAACCAACCAACAGGCGTGTTGGATTGGGTCTGTGTTTGATTAGATGGGGAATATGTTTCCAAACTAAAGCGATAGCGCCTGAATCGTAGCAGTTAGTGGTTGGGGGCCATAAATTGATCCACTCAATTAGGACCGAAAGAGCCCCAAGTGAAGGGAAATAGTAGATCATCCCCGATCATTCTCATTGTCTACATTGTTAATGGCTGGTCAATCATACGTTCCCTTTCATGGGCTTTCTACGTGAGAGTTCGTATTTGCCTGAGTCATAAATGAGACCTCAATTGAAGATCTGAGGCAGTTTCCCTAGGATCGCCATAATGCCAAGCTTTATAGAGATAGGGGAAAAGGTATAGCGTGCGCCGTTAAGATCGTAGCCACGAGTACCCGTAAGATTCGTTGAATGATATACTGAAAGTCTGCCACTGAACTTACAAAGGATCTGATTCCCCGAGCTAAAACAAGGGTCTTCGGGGAAACGGAGAACCACAGCTATAAGTGCCAAGTGGACTACCTCGAGGCCCACAGGGGCTCATAGAGAAGCTTGACAGTGCGCCACCAACGGGGTTTTGACTGTCTTCTATGCAACTATGCTTAGCATTTGCTTGTGTCTGGTCCTGGTCCAATTCTTGGTAAACCTGCCTATCATAGCACAAAATCTCATATATTATTAATGATAATATCCTTTGACTTCCTAACATTATTACTCAGTAGTGCGCCTTTATAGAGTGGAGCCGAGTTGTTCTTTGCGCCCTCTAAGCCATCCACGGGCGTCACTGTGGGCCCTAACACTAAGGTACCTTCACTGCGCCGCACCACTACTACTTATACGTAGTACAGTCAATCCTAGTAATGGAACCAGGATGAAGCTGATCGGTCAACGCCAAGCACAAGATCATTTCCCAGGAAGGAAAAGTTAAGGATTTTTGAATGCACTAAGCTAGCGAATCAAAGAAAAAACGCTGGCTAACACAAGATTGTCACACCGTTAAGCCATCGTGCCCCTGATACATAGTAGACGATGATATAATGTTACATCGTCCTGTCTCGGTCTACTGACGCTAAGCAATGAGGTGGTCAAAATTCCTTGAAATTCTGTTGAAAACTTTTTAAAACACGCTCGCTCGCTCGCCATGGTCTTTCGCCCATAGACACCATGACACGACCGAACCAGAGTCACTACCTGCTTCGTCTCGGGGTCCTTTCCATTGTGGGTGGCATCCTGGGACTCTTTATCTGGTCCCTGTGGTTCGGTGTCAACTCCGATCGAGACAATGTACCATCCTTGATAAACCACCTCATTCCTGCAGGCCATTGTGCTTGCCAGACAGCCGTGTCATTCGAATGCGGAAGTTGTCTCCATTGCGCTTCTGGCCTCTCTGAGGATCCAATACCACAAACCCGGGCCTATAGCCCAGTCTACGACGCACATAATCTATCCCTGAATGCTGCCCAGTGCCAGAGTTTCTTTCCAGGTCTTTTTGAAGATATCCACCGCGCAAAGACATTCTGGTCTGCGAAGCATGGCATATCCAGGCATGACTTGAATCAGATTCATCTGGTGGATGGCACGGCTCGTGCGGCAATAGTCAATGGTCAGCTATATGTGATATCCACTCATGCCAGAGGAGATGACCATCGACGTAAAATCTTGGGCATCTTGGGTTCGATCCATCGGGCATTAGCTTCGGGTCCTAGTACTTCTGCTCTACCTAATACAGAGTTCATTTTCTCTGTAGAGGACAAAGTAGACGATGTTGCCAGTCCTCATCACCCTCTATGGGTCTTGGCCCGAAAACCAGATGAACAAGCCGTGTGGCTCATGCCGGACTTCGGCTTCTGGGCTTGGGAACACGGCAAGGTCGACGGCAAGATCGGTCCGTATACTCAGGTAGTTGATCGTATTCGACACAAAGAGGTCCCTTGGGAGGAGAAAGAGGCTAAGCTGGTGTGGAGGGGGAAGCTGAGCTTTGCGGCGAAGATGCGACGGGCATTACTGGAGGCAGCAAGGTATCAACCATGGGCCGACGTGAAAGAAATAGTATGGAAGGATAAAACGAACTTTATCAGCATGGAAGACCACTGCCGGTATCGCTTCATTGCTCATGTAGAAGGTATGATTGTCTTTATTCATCTCAACAGACACTGCTAACCGATTTGCACTAGGGCGATCATATTCTGCCTCGCTCAAATATCGCCAGGCATGCGGTTCTGTCGTCGTCGCGCATAAACTCCAGTATATCCAACACCACCACTACCTCCTCGTCTCGTCCGGCCCGGATCAGAATTTTGTCGAAGTAGAGCGCGACTTTTCTGACCTGCCAGCCAAAATGCAGGCGTTGCTAGACGATCCAGCCTTTGCTGAGCGCATTGCCAATAATAGTATCACTACGTTTCGGGATCGATATTTGACTCCTGCTGCAGAGTCATGTTATTGGCGTGAGCTTTTGAATCGGTGGACAGCGGCATCGCGAGATATTATGGACGCAATTTCTCCATCTGAATTTGTACTCAGGGGAATACGTTATGAATCATTCCTATTGCTTGATAGCCAGAAAATGATGCAGTTTCCATGACCAATGTTCAGATTCGAAGTAGATACAGATGACACAAAATCCGATTAGATGAGATACAGCGGCTTCAGCATCAACGCTCAGCATGAGCAATAAGAAAAGAAGGGAGCCCGGGACTCCGAGTTGCTGGTTATAACCTGTGAGCTCTAATATAAGTCTTCCAACGCGGGCCTACCTTAGCAGAAGAAGGACCTGCCATAGGTAATGCTGGGGATAAGGTATTCAAGGCACAATAATAGCACCAGCTAGTTGTTTTGGTCGAATGGGATGAACAGGTAATAACTATGAGATTGAATATCCCTCGTTTGTCGTGAATCTAACGCGTGAATAATAGAGCGTACTATATTGATGTCAAGAAAGAAGGGTATATTGTGCTGACAGTATTTTATTTCACTACGAATTGCGGTGCTGTTGGTATGAATTGCAAACCTTCTCCTCCTTTCTCCTCCACAACATCTCTCGACCCGCATTTCCAGCCGGAACCTACTACGTGAAAGTGGAAGAGAATAAAGTCCAGATGTCCTTATCCAGTGATGAAATAATTCCCCTTCAACGACCTGCCTTTGGCAATCCAACAACTCATACCATCGCTTGTCGTTTGATCCAGAATATGATATTTACTTTCACCATCCGAGTTATCTAGATACTCATAACACCCTTCTAATTCTTCCTGCAATTGACCACCCAAAGGTGGTGTTCATCACCGAATAGCGCTCTCGGGATGTGGTGAGCTTGCCAGTAATAGTTTCGATGGCTAGTTGACGGAAGATCGTGAAGAAACGTGCGCGTAGAGCTACCACTAGACGGTCTCTTACACAAGAGAGACTATCCCCAACCACATGAACTCTCGTTCCTTTACCATAACGTTTAAGCTTCAGCCACTCTATGATGTAGCTCCTGAACATGTCTATGCGCGATTTGCATTGACTATCTTTCCGCATATCCCCAAGTTCTTACCATCGGGCGTGCCTCAACGTCTCGCGTTGTACAAAGCCAGAGGTTTACCTTCGGTGAAGATGGTCAGTGCGGATCAGTGCCGTTTAATGGTCAAGGGGACAGTAGTTGGATGGTGTCGAGCAAGAGCCCCGACACAATCAGGAACTGTCTTTTGGGTGAATGCATATCTGCAAGTCACACTTCGGCCTAAAACGAAGGCCCCTTACATGGCACTTGTGGACTGGGGTGGAAAGATGATTAAAGCAACAGAAGTTGTTTTTCTACCTAAACATCGGTCTGAGTTAAGCAGGATGGAACACGCGTTATCTTTGCTAAAGGGATACCGAGACTCATGGATATCGGCTGTCAAGGATTTCAGACTTGCCATGATAGCCTGGAGGGGACGAGGGCGCGGCTGGGAGCTGCAATTCGTGACCCATCCGGGAGACGTCTCGAAGTGCTAGCCCTGAGAAACGGAAGCCGGATGAAGCCTATCTTGAGGATGATGAACGGGGAAGAGCACGGCAACGGATTGGCTCGGCCAGCCTACCACGGGCACTGTCATTCGAGCTGGACATTCCAATTGATCGCCCATGGTATCTATGGAGCGTGGATACCTTATCAGATATCGATCACGAGGATGGCCACAGCATTAGTCGGTCTTTTGTCACGTCTGGCAAGACACATGAACCTTGTCCTTTTATTGGACGTGGCCCTGATGATGCAGAGCGCGAAAGCTTAGACAAGTCCTAATGCAACGACGGTAAGCATATAGGTGCGATCCAGGGCGATATAAAGCTACGATTCAGACTTATATGAACTTTTGGTCTAGTTGGGAATGCGTTTGCCCGGACGCACATTCTTACACCTAAACACACTACACTTCATCTTTAGGCTCTAAAGTACGAAAGACAATCCGGTGACTTTTTTAACCCTCAGGCAGTTAGAGCTTTTATACGTGACCTTTCTATAAAAGTCTAACCAAGTAAAGTCTAGGTGTAAAAACTGATAAAGATGATTCAAAGTCCATATATATCTTAAGAGTATATGTCTTATAACTTTTAATAATTTATAGAATTAACATTACAAGACAGAGCTCTAACTGTGTCAGAACTAAATAGGGCTCTCCGGAGTCCGGAGTTCTCTACTCCGGGATCATGTGACACCATGTCTGCCTCAGGCCCGCCTAACTTGATATAACAGTAAAAGCAACGTGAGTGTGTCTGAAACCAGCCGTATTTGGGTGAATTAGACCGCATTGATTCGCAAAGATTATACTACAGTACCATTTTTCAAATTGATTACTGAGAAACGGATCTACCCGCACTTTGCTGCGGCGAATAACCAGCTGATAGTAAAGGCAAAGTAGGACGTCGGTTCGCCTCGATGGATCTGAGCGATCGGCGCTGCATGTTCAGCTGCCCAAAGTCTGACGCTATCACCAAAGTGATAAAGCTGACGTGTTTTGTTTTTGTTCGTATTACTAATTGTATTCTAAAACCTAATTTCATACCGGGCATCTTTAAGTGCAGACCACAATAAGCAGCGTATCTTACAAATGGGATCCTTATAAACCCTGAGGCAGTCTACCCTGACTTCGAGACTCAACGTACTGAGATACTCCGGGGTACTCCGTAGGGTGGGCAGAAAGCGTGCTAATCCATGTGGGGAGTGGTTGCATATTATTTCCTATTGATAAATCTTGCCAGCTATACGGAGTACACAAAAGATCAGATGACCATCTTTGGTAGAGTATTTCTGATCCGCTCCACCCACACCCTGTAAGCGAACTGCTCTAGCGAGACCAACACGATCTTTTCACACCCTATATCTCTGTTGAGCGGTTCGCTTATATATTATAAGTGGGACTATCGGGACCACTATATCAAGGGTGGACCTATTATCTTCTGTCTATTGCCGACGGGGTTCGTAGAAAGGAACTGATATCCACTAGGATCAGCCCGATCTTTCTGCAGCCTATCTCAATAGCACAGTAAATCCTCAACCTCAGCTGTAGGAGCTCGCACCCCTCGGTATCACTAGCGCGTAACTCTAATCTTACAAGAACACCAATCATATTGCTTTTTACATGTCTATGGACCCACACAAGTACCTTCATCGGGTCGCTAGCTGCATGGACGAGGCCGAAACTTAAATTCTGGCGAGTCCTAACACAGCCCAGCAGCCTTTGCTCAGCTGCGTGTTCCTCGGGGTCGAAATATGGCGAACTCCTTTTGTGATTTCGAATGATTATCTATGCCAATCGCTGCAAGAGTAAAAGGCTTTCATGGTTGAGCGGACACAAAAACCATGGGGCAAGCAGAGAGTTACGAAGGCAATGTCAACTGCCCTGTAAATCGGTATCGTTACTCTCCGTTACCCCAGGGATGTATCCGGCTGCTGCGTCTCCTGCCTAGCGAGAAGAGCGATTCCCGTCTACAATGTCACCTGTTCAACTATCCTCTAGGGCTGTTAGCAGCCAAAACGCACCTGTACGAGGCTTTGTCCTATGTCTGGGGTGACTTGAATAACAATCGGTTAATCTCATTAGAAAACCGTGATTTCCCCGTTACAGAAAATCTTCACACAGCTCTGCTCTATCTTCGTGACCAATACATTGAGCGAATCATCTGGGTTGATGCGGTTTGCATAAATCAGGATGATCTCAATGAGAGGGGTGAACAGGTCCGACGCATGGCTGAGATATACAGCAAAGCCAGTCGGGTGATTGTTTGGCTCGGGCATATGGAGAATCATAGTAATGAAGCACTTGAGACGATACGGATCGCTGCTCAGAGACCACACGGCGTGGACGACAAGTTGACCAGGGAGGCGGTGCTCTCTTTGCTCCGGCGACCCTGGTTTGAACGCATATGGGTATTCTATGACCCACCCACCAAACTAGAATTTTCTGTTCCTGACAATTATAATACAGGTTCTTCAGGAGGTTGCCTCCGCGCGACAGATCTTGATAAAGTGTGGAGATACAGAGATGGACGGGTATGTGTTCTGCACGAGTCTTACATCAAAATCTTTTGACTACCTCTATAAAGATTGCCCTGATTTACATGCCGTGATCCGCCCTGTGATATTCCTCATGAGCGAGTCATTATTTCGGCCAAAAGTGGTAGAGAGGACATCCAACGAATTCTCATTGAATATACGCCCTCTCGGCGAACTACTTGACATATACCACACCCGTAAAACTACTAAGCAACATGATAAGCTGTTTGCCTTGATCGGCATGTCCTCTGACGCGTTGATCCCGACTGATCTACTGCCTGACTATAGCACACCATGGGCACAGCTTTTTGAGCGGCTCATTCGATATCTACTTGGGGGTGATGTGACAATCAGAATTTGCGATGCATCTGAACGAGCTTTAATAAGTAGCTCGGGCTATATTCTTGGCAAGGTGCTGTCCGTGAGAAGTAGTCAGCACGAGGATGGGCAAGATGTGGGTTTGGCTACAAGAGATATAGATGGAAGCTTTGGACCCGAAACACAATGGCACATACCCGATATAGCAAAGCCCGTCCAAGTAGGCGACTTAGTTTGTCAGCTACATGGAGCGGCGAAGCCTACAATAATTCGTCTATTCCATGATCACTTTTCTATAATAATGATTGCGCCACCTCTGGAACTTAAGCAGCCGATGGCCAACACTTCATTGATCTTTTTTCTCTCCTGGGATTGGCAGGATCCCCATGGGAAGCTCTTGAGTCTAGACGATGCCCAGAGTTCCTTGGACAACACCTTACCTTGGCACTGGGGCCACCAGTGTGCGGCCTGTTCAAGTGAATTGTATGAATTGTGGTGCACTGGCCTAATATTGGACGAAGCAGAGGAGTATCGACTTGCAGAAAACAAACTTCAGCAAGTCCTGTCAGGGTATGAGGAAACCATTGGGGCAGAGGATCCGCGAACGCTGGCGTGTATGGATAAGCTCGCATTGGTGCACAAGAAAATGGGGTTATTAAATGACGAGGAGCCGAATATGGTGCCTGAAGAGTTACATGGGCTAAGACTTTCCGAACTCAGCTCGCTCAATGATTGGACTTTCAGGCTCAAGTTTAAGCAAAAAGGTTCGTTCTAACCCCCAGTCAGAAATATATGCCGAAACGACTCTCTTTGGCCCGGTTGGTGACAGAATATTTCAGGAGTTATCCGTTACGGAACTGCATTCAGCATCAATATCCCTGGTGTTAAGAGAGCTGTCTTACTCACTGCCAGACGTAATCTCACCGATGAACAAGGTCGTTTATCACAG
The DNA here is from genome assembly GCA_009193525.1 of Aspergillus sergii. Classification (NCBI taxonomy): domain Eukaryota; kingdom Fungi; phylum Ascomycota; class Eurotiomycetes; order Eurotiales; family Aspergillaceae; genus Aspergillus; species Aspergillus sergii. The sequence continues at coordinate 36,296 of ML741841.1, read as the reverse complement.
GATATAGAGATTTACAGCGAACATGGTCGGAATAAGTTGAGAGACATTGCGCACGAAGAGGTATTTCTCTCTTCGCTCGACCCGAGATCTGCAAGCGATACAGGCATATATTCAGGCTATGGAGCACTTCTGTTTGATATGGAGGCCGAATCGTATCTTGGTGGTTATGGCTTTTCCCTAGAGTTTGGTCAGGCCAATCTGGAAGGCGACGGCCTGGGGGTTTGCGGTTATTTGAAACAGGGCACGCTTTCAAGAAGCACAGGGCTGTGCCTTAGTTGTCAGGATAACCGCATGACATACAACGCCATAGCAATGCCAGGGATGAGCGGATCGCCTGTATTCTTGTCTCGTAATGGAGATGCCACCGCCGTCGGCATTCAGTGAGCCCCTGCCCCCGTTATGCCTTTCTTCCATTCTACCCTATGTTTGAAGACTGATTGCGTAAAACTCCACGTAGTATCGACTCATGTGACGTGGGCGGATGGTGCATGCGCCTTACTGTCGAGGTTATGGAGGAAGTATTTGGCTGGGCTAAAGCCATGTACACAAACCAATGCTTGAGAATATCTCCAACGGTAAGGTTGCCCCAGGAAGGTGTTTACCTCCACTTCCCAGATCATGAGCACGCTGTTGCAGCGATAGGTGAACAAGTCCCACCGACTATATTTAATATTCTTCCCTTGTATGCGCCAAGCGGAACCGGTTGCAGCGAGTTCTATGTGTCTCGCTTTCGAGTGCCTCCCAAATGGCCACGTCCAAACAAGAAATGGGTGCAATGGGACATTACAAACAATACTGTCAGACTGACAAGCTATCTGCGGAAGTCTTGTATAGTGAAGTTACACTCGATACTAGAAGGGGGGCCAAATACCTTTCGGGTTTTCATCGAAGACAGTGAACTCGCGATACGTGTCCAGCAGAACCGCAAGGTGTATTCTACAAGAGTCTTGTTTGTGACTAGGGGAATGCCAAGGATGTCGTGGCCATACGTGAGTGTGCAGGCATCAAACTTTTTACTAATTTGTGAAACGGAGCTCACCTAATATTAGTTCAATCATTTCACTCTTGAAGCGGGACCTCCGAGTTAGGGTGTGGTAGAGAAAGCAAAGGGAGGGATAGATTTTTGTTATACCTGGATACGACCTATGAGGCACTTCTCCCATTGTTGACGGTGGGCATTAAATCTAATTAATATATTAATTTACCAGTTGTTCAGTCTACTTGGGATTGGGGCTTCTTTTGTACTTTTTATCAGTTGAAATGGTTCAAGTCTATCGGCTTGAGCACAGTACTAAGCCTCTATATAAATCCTGCACTGGCCTTCTCAAGCCATGCCATACACCCTTCGGTGGTAGAAAAGACCAAACATTATGTTTCCCCTTCGCCAGCGGCAAGCCTAGCTATCAAAGACTTGTAGTCTAGGATAACGAGTACATCGTAGCCATGGCCCCTCAACGCACTTGGGATATGTTCTGCTGCTGGACCAATACAAGGACTCTTGGAAATGTGGGTATGACCAAGAGCGCTATAAGCGTAGCGGATCTACTGTACCAGTGCAATCCTACGTTTGATCTGCGTGTTCATACTCAATGGATGTTCACAACAATAGTCGACCCACTCAATCATGCAACTCAGGAAAACAATAATTGAGTGCCTTTACACTTACAAGCACGCCATTTTTCTTGCTCCATATATAATCGCCAAGGCTTCATACGTTAATGGTGACATCACCATTGTATACTGTCGCATGGAAGTGTAGTAGGCCCTAGTCTCCAAGTGGGTCAATCTCTACTACAAACACTTATGACAGCGGCTGTATGATCCGGTCAAAAAAGAGCCATGGCATTAATTAAGCACAGTTGACAGCTAAGACTGGTGGAAGGTAAATTATTACAGGTGGTACATGAAGCCAGCGTGTCATTTTGAACCAAACGGGACTCATCCACGGTTCGGAAGGAGTGTAACCCTACATGTACTTACTGTTTGCGGCCTAACAAAATTCCATATTTGTATACTCTTGACGCAATGTACTGTAAAGAAAATATTAACTACTCGTTTCAGCTCTTCGTGTTGCGACAATTAAAATTCTGTTGGTCGCCGCGGTTATGTGCATCCGACTCTATGTATACCCGACTATGATCGGCCAATTCGCCTTTATCAACTTATCGCTTATACCTCTGGTTACATTTAAACCATAATGGGTCGTGCGTACGTTGAAAATTGCCTCGAACTATAATTCCAGGGGCGGAGCTCGCCCGTTAACAAGCTATAGATGGGTCGGAAGAGCGCCCTTGTCACCGGATGAACTCCAGAAGATTGGCCCTCAGGCACGAAAATGGGCTGCCGAGGTACAGATACACCCCCTGTTTATTGGTGGCACTCTGCTGGTGCTAACACATGCTGCTCTAAGCAAATCTTGAACGTATGGAGACGGGGAAAGGACATTAATGACCCAAGGGCCCTATGGGGTGACGAGGTACGTTTCAGCTGGAAGAACTATGCGGCCTTTTTTTCTGACCATCTCATGTAGTTGGAGTATGTAATGGTACAGTTTGACCCTTCGCAATCTCGTGCAACGGCCGTATTGGATCAAGAGAACGTCTTAAGTCGGTGGAATGATCAGGTTTCCAGCAAGTCAGGGTAAGTGAAGGTTTGTGTCTGGTTGGGGCTCGACGGCGATCACGGACTCTTCAATTGACAGGAATTCAGGGAAACTCTTGAAGACGAGTACATGGATCTGCAGCCAGAATGGCAGAACTTTTCGATCGAGTCAACTCCTTCTAAGCCATACACCGACGAAACACGGGATCTACTCAATGTCGAGAGGAACATGAAACGGAGGTAAGTAGGCAGACTTGAGCGTTGGCTATCCCAGCGGTCTAACCATTACAGACGAGCATTGATCAAAGATCTTTTGGGGCCTACCCAATACCCCCTGACCATTGCCTCCTTTCCACGCTTGGGTGCCAAAGGCCAATTCACGACCCCCCATTATGACACCTCGCAGAGTGACGTTAACAACAGAATGGTGCCACCTCAAGTAGTGGCTCCGGGACTTCGGTATTTCTATATAAACCAACAAGTTCTTAGTCGACGACAACGGCCAGTCGGTCTGCATGTTCCGATATATAGGGATCGGAACACGCCGAGACCTTTTATAGATGAAGACTGTTTAGCCGAAGGAGCATCGTTTGCGAAAGATAGTGTCTATCTTGAAGGGCAGGCGTTCGGTGGAGCATGCTGCGCACTCCAGACCACAGTTCAAGCTGCAAACGAACCAGACGCGAGATGGCTACACGACCAATTGGTCATTCTCGGTCCCACCATGCTAGCTTTAACTGCAGCAACTCCTATCTATAAAGGCTATCTCGTTAATACAGACTCGCGGTGGGACTACCTAACGGCCAGCTTTGATATCCGTACTCAAGAGGAAGAGTGCAAGTTCCTAGAGACTTCTAAGCAATGTTGCTCCAGTCCACTCACCCGCTGGTCTTCCAACCGGGTGTACCTCTCCCATGAACGACCACCAAGCATAGCAAATGCCTGTGGGCAAGTTCAAATGGATGAATCAGCAAGACGACAGCTTCTCGATGGGGGCATGGACGAATCCATAGCTTCATACTTTTCTAACCTTCTATGGCACGATCCACTCTGCCTGAACCAAGACGCAATTGAACTAAGCAGCTCAGATACTACTCACATGTTTGAGAAGTTTCAACATGGAGTGTGGAAGCATGTTCACCTGAAAATGCCAGAAGCGAGCACAGGATCCGGGTGGCGTATCGAGTTCCGCCCCATGGAAGTTCAACTCAAGGATTCTGAAAACGCAGCATTCGCGGTGTTCATGTTCTTGTTGTCCAGGGCCATAATGGCATACCGGTTGAACTTCTATATCCCCATTGAGTTGGTGACAGAGTCCATGCAACGAGCACAGAAGCTTGATGCCGTGACTAAGGAACGCATTTGGTTTCGGCGACGGGACTGGGCTCCAGATGGGCTAGATTCTATTCAATGCAATCCTCAACACGGCTGCGCTCAGTCACAGAAGGAAGACGTATATGCTCTGATGACTATTGATGAGATCATAAACGGCGAGCACTCGACATCACCGGCTCGATTCCCTGGGCTAGTTCCCATCGTTCGATCGTATTTGCTGGAACGGGATTTGCTTCCGAATGAGGAGGCCAAGCTGATGCAATATCTCAACCTCATCAGTTGTCGGGCGAGTGGTAGTCTACCAACTCCTGCCAGGTGGATGAGAGACTTTGTTGCTGAGCATGAAGACTATCAACAGGATAGCGTTGTGAGCGAGAGGATTTGCTATGATATGCTGAGAGAAGTTGTGAATATGAATGAAGCTGATTGAGTCCGGTATAGATGTATTAGCAAATAGCATTTAAGCTTTAAAAAAAGTTATGCTAAGAAGTAGCATAAGATACACATCTTCACAGAGCAGTTTCTCTTTTTCCCACACGTGTTATGTGTATAGATCAAGGCCTCACTGCTTGATTCTTGTAAGATTTCGGTATTTGGAGAGGTCGTTTGGCTATGGAGGACATTATCACTTTATTTCTTTGTTTCTTTGTTAAAAGCAGAAGAAATCGATTTCTCCTATTTCTCGCTCGCTCAGTTTCTACATCTCATCTTGTGCACATGTGGTAAGAAAACTGATAGAGCGACGGAAAGGTGAACTGATTTATTTATAGAGCATCCGACGCGTGGAAGTTGGAGGTCTTTATATAGACAAGTTAATACAAGCGTTCTCAGCGCTTCATGAACATTTCAAACATAAAAGATCCAAGAAACAAAGAAATGAGGGTCAAGTTAAGCGGCTGGCAAAGGACTAAACACTAGCAAATATATATACGCGAGTATGCCCTCAGTGCTAGACACCGCTAGAGCCAATAGGTTTCTTTTTGCGTTCATTATGCGCATAGAGCCACTTTCTAAAGGTTTCTTTTTAGCATGCATATATTTATGTCCTCTCAGCCATTCGCTATATCCTATGCTAAAGACACAGTTTGAATGGACTGGACACACTTGCTGAGAGGGTCCTTTTTGCTTATAAAGTATAATAAAGAGACCGTATTCAACCAGCATCCGATGTGGTGTAATGGTCAACATCGCTGTCTCTCACACAGCAGCTCGGGGTTCGATTCCCCGCATCGGAATTATCTTTTTCTCTTTCGTTTCTCCGTTCTTTGCTTATCTCATTCATTCATTTTTTTCCTTCTCCTTGTTCTTTATTGTTTTCTCTATTTGTTTTCCTTTGTATCTTGTAGTTGTCTTTTGTCCAATTCATCCTTTGCTGTGGCCCCTAGCCCATATAATCGAGAGAGGCCTCCTATTCCTAAACCACAGCACCTCTCACTGGAGCACTATTAACGTCTGCTCTATTTACTCGTCGAGCGTTCTATATCTACTTAATAATTGGATTGCCATCATATCGCCAACCTGGAATGTATTCCAGGTTCCGGGTGTGGCCCACATACTGACGGATATTGGTCATCCGTTTTCCAATTCTGGGCCGTGGCTATACTTCGTATCTACCATGTAAGCACTTCGGTAGAAACTTTCCTGATCTTGATCAGAGGAGTATAGAGACTATATATCTGTGTTGACAACCCGTATGGTCACGAGAACCATAACCAACAACACCCGGAAGGATTCCGGGCAGCATCCGGACGAACACGAAGACGGATGCAAAGATAAACTCCTCCTATATAGAAAAAGGAATAAGATCCCCCTCATCTTCCTCACTAGTGTATTCATTACTCCAAAAAGTAAGAAAAAATCATCATGTATTGCCATGACTGCCATCACCTTCTGCGTATCGACCTTCATACGCATATTATGCCGCCCTCTCTGCCAGATCTCTCATCATATCCCTCAAACTCCACAGAATCCCCATGGCTATCTCTCCGTCCAAACACCAAAAACCCAGAAGACATCGACATGTACGTAGGGGATCGCTTTTTCCGCACAGTCAACCGGAACTGCTATGACGTCAACACACGTCTAGTAGAGATGGACGCAGCAGGGACCGACATCCAGGTGCTCAGCACGATCCCTATTCTCTTCTTTTACGATCAGCCCGCCGAGCCGGTAACAATCCTAGCCAGGCACTTAAACAACCACATTGCCGATCTCTGCGCACAACATCCCGCCCGGTTTCTAGGCCTAGCAACAGTACCACTGCAGGATGTCCCAGCAGCGGTAGCAGAGCTGCATCGAGCGAAGAACGAGCTCCACCTGCACGGCGTGGAAATTGGCACTACGATCGACGAAATGACGCTAGATGACCCACAGTTAGATCCGTTCTGGCAGGCATGCGAGGAGCTCGAAATGCCCATCTTCATCCACCCGCTGGGTTATACCTGGCCTAAGGAGAACCCGAAGCTCTGGTCTAAGTACTGGAGTTCGTGGCTGGTCGGCATGCCCTGTGAGACGGCGCTTGCTTTGCATCTCCTTATTTGCTCGGGGACGCTGTTACGATTTCCCCGCCTTAGACTTTGTTTTGCTCATGCGGGCGGATCTTTCCCTGCGTTGTTGGGTCGTATTCAGCATGGATATGACTGTCGGCCGGATCTCGTAGCTACCGATGCAGGCGGTGTCACTCCGATGGAACACGCGACAGTGCGTGATAATATCTGGATTGATAGTCTTACTCACGATGTTGATCTTCTCGAGTTTTTGGTGAAGAAGGTCGGTGCGAATCGGATCGTTATGGGAAGCGATTATCCATTTCCGTTGGGTGAAGTTCCCGAAGCTGGTAGAATGATTGCACGGGATAAGCGCTTGGAGAAATTCCTGTCGTGGAAGCAAAGAGCGGACATGTTGGCAGGTAATGCGCTGCGATTTCTCAATCTGGATGCCGATGAGAAATGGAGAGATTTGGTGGAAATGCGATTGAGGGCTTCTGAGAAGGGGCATGGCTCCAAGCACTATTTGTCTTAGTCCCTGTGTTCCTTTCCTCATTCTCCTTCTACTTTCTATTCGTTTTGCTTTGTGCTAAATATTACGGAGACATGATTTACGACCAAGGATAGTCTTAGTGTTTTAGGCGTAATGAGCAATTTACTACTAAAATGTCACGAGTTTGATGCGCTTTGTGTATAAGCATCTTCCTCACCCAGATATTCACTAGATGAATCATAATAATCTAATTCTACACTAGTCAGTTGCTGTGAGAAACGACCGGTTTAACGAACTCCGAATTCCAAGGATGAGTAGGGCTGTGTCAAAGCTTTCCTCAGGCTTTCCTACGTGCATACCAGATAGGACTGAAGGTAAGTTCACACAGGCAGCTATGTAGAGCTCTACGCAAGAAACTTCAATTTCCACATCGAAGCCCGACTTGTTGACCTATTGTTTCCATAGAATACGTGGAATAGCCTTACCGAATCTAATCAACCCGCCCAAGTATCGGTCGAAAGTTTGTAGTTGAAAGAGCACGATTTCAAACTGTTCAACTATGTACATGATTAATACAGAGGCATTAACATACGTGTATTTTACGCACCATCAGCACTACTGCAGCTAGATAGTATCGCTTTGCGCGGATCAACATCCGTCATCCGTATCCGTCGGATCTACTTCCGCTTCCTCGGGTGGTTAGCCCTATCTGTAGTGAGGGGAAAGGACGCCCCCTTCAATATGTTTCTAGATTACTTGAAGGAGGTAAGATGTGTGTGTATGTAGAAAATGTCAGGTGCACCGATAATGTCTGAGTTTCAGACCCAAAGGGACAGAGCCCTGTAGCCCCGCGGTCCGGAGCGAATGTCAATCTCATTGTCAAGCGCAGTGAACTTATAAGTTACGTTATCGTGTATATCTTCTTGGAGGTAGACAGTAGTACTCTTACCACCTCTTGTTATTGCATTTACCAAAATGTTTCCTCCATTCTCTTTCGCATCGTGGGTAGCGGAGAATGAGGACAAACTCCATCCACCGGTCAACAATTACTGTCTCTACTCTGGCGAGGACTTTACTCTGATGGTTGTCGGGGGACCTAATGCTCGGAATGACTATCATGGTATCAGTCCCTTTGGTAACCTTGCTTTATGACATATGCTCTAGAAATATTAACTGTTTTTTCTTAATGGTAGTCAACCAAACCGAAGAATGGTTCTACCAGGTTAAAGGCGACATGCTTCTACGTGTCGTCGAGAATAATACAGCTTTTCGTGATATATCTATTAAAGAAGGAGAGATGTTCTTGCTTCCCGGTTCGTGTGGATAGCCCCATCACAAAACGGCCTTAAGCTAATGTAACAGGGAATACACCGCATAACCCAGTCCGATTCACGGACACGATCGGACTAGTTATGGAACGCAAGCGACCAGAAGATTCTTTAGACCGTCTACGGTGGTACTGTAGCAAGGGACAGCATGAGGAACCAACAATCATACGCGAAGAAGTTTTTCACTGTGCTGATCTGGGTACGCAATTGAAGCCATTGATTGAGAGATGGCAGATGGATGAGGAGAGTCGGCGATGTGGGGCCTGTGGAGCGATCGCGGACCCGAAATAGCTCTCTGGTTATTATGGAGCGTGGTGGTAGTTGATCTACATGGTTTACTTGGCCCATGAATTGTTAGAGTGGTGGAGTTGTCAGGGTGTCCCATATAACCCTTTTGGGACAGCAGACAGCCCTAAGCAAATATCGTCAACTCCTTAATTCTGATAATAGCAACAACAATACCCCCTTTTAGGTGTTCTTCAGGTTTCGGATTATCTCTAGCGAGATTGTTTATCTTAGTGGATTCTTGGCATTATTTACAGCCGGAAGACAGGATCAGACCACACTCACTTGACCGGATAACATCCGATGCATTGCCTGCATTCCGTCGTCGCCGGATATGTCCCCCAATTCCTCTCCTTTCTCCTTTCCTGGCGTTATATCACCTATATTAATCTTAAGTAAGTCGCCGAAGAGTTACAATTGCCATGTCTCCACACCTGTGGGAACTCGATACCCTTGAAGATGCGGAGGGCCATCTCCAGTGGCTCGATTTCCAGCCCTTCAAGCTTCAAAACTTCGTCAATGGAAGCCTCGTGCCTCACCCCCACAATGATTGGATTGAGTCCATGAACCCCAAGACTGGCCTCCACTTTGCATGCATCCCCAACAGCACTCCCGAGCAAATCGATCAAGCCGTCAAAGCCGCCGACGCAGCCTTTCCTGCGTGGTCTGCCACACCTCCCTCGCAACGATCACAATACCTCCAGCGCATTGCTTCGCGAATTGAAGAACAGCGAGAATTGTTCGCTGTCTGGGAAAGCATCGATCAAGGAAAGACCCTGACGCGCGCGAGAGTGGAGATTGATCGCGCGGTGTCTAATTTCCGGTGGGACAATCCGGGATCGCTGACCGTACTTGTGTTTTTTGAATTAACGTAGATGGGACAGATACTTTGCGACCTATATCCTACACCAAGAAACTCATGCTCGATTAACAGATACCAACGTTTTGACCTATGAACATCGGTCACCGAAAGGTGTCTTCGCGCTTATTTCGCCATGGAACATGCCGTTGTATCTTCTTACGTGGAAGATCGCGCCCTGTCTGGCCTTTGGGTGTACGGCCGTGGCGAAGCCGAGCGAGTTGACGAGCGTCACAGCCTACCGTATGTGATACACACCTTTGACTTCAATGAGACCTGACCGACCTGATAGATATCCAGTCCTCTCGGCTGTATTCCAAGATGTCGGACTCCCTCCAGGTGTGATCAACTTTGTATACGGAGCTGGAAACCCCACCGGCTCAGCACTAGTTCGCCATCCGCTCGTAAAGGGCATTTCTTTCACAGGAGGCACAGCAACCGGTCGACAAATCCGCCGCGATACCGTCGATGACATCGGAAAGCACCTATCACTCGAACTAGGCGGGAAAAATCCTACTCTCGTGTTCGACGACGTTGACATGGATAAGGCCGTCGCGACCGCAGCGGCTGCTGCGTTCGAGAATCAAGGAGAGGTACTACCCAGCTTAAAGCCCCCAATGAAGAAAGTCAAGGACTAACAATATCCAGATCTGTCTCTGCGGTTCCCGGATCTATATCCAGAGGAGAATCTGGTCGGAGTTCGTATCGCGCTTCGTCTCATATGTCAAAGAGCATTACGAACTAGGCAACACAGTCGGTGCTGTAGTCTCTTTGCCACATTATAACAAGATCCGGTCGTATCTCTCTCTAGCTGCGGAAGACCCCGTCAGCGTGTTTCATCTCGGTTCTATACCACCGGAAAACCCGGAAGGGGGATTCTGGATAGAACCTGCTGTTTTGACGGTGTCGGAGTCGAGTCCGTTGTTGGCGGACGAGATCTTTGGTCCAGTTGTTACTCTTACTCCTTTTGATACGGAGGAAGAAGCAATTCGGAGGGCCAATAATAGTCAGTATGGACTGGCTAGTATCTTGTTGACTAAGGATGGGGCGCGCATGCGACGTGTCGGTGAGAGGCTGGAGGCTGGGCTTGTGTGGGTCAATTGTTGGCTGGTTCGGGAATTGGGGACGCCGTTCGGAGGGATGAAGGCTTCCGGCATAGGGAGAGAAGGGGGTGAGTATAGTAGGGAGGTGTTTACTTCTGTGCGCACGTTGCATATTCCGCAGGTATAGATGGGCTGTCCATATATCGGTGTGGATATTAGTCTTTTATTGTTTACCATTATGCATTGCTCAGTTGCCCAACATGTTCCATACGCTTTTCCGTTCTGTTGAAGAACAATATTTATAATGTCAATTTCAAGCTCGATGTATGCCTTCGCTGAGAAAATCCACCATGCAAGGTGCTAATGAACCGCATCATCCTTATCAAGGCGCCACTAGCCGATACACTTGCTCTATTGAGCTGTGTATCCCCCATCAACCGGCAAAGCAACCCCCGTCACCAAGCTGGCATCGTCGCTAGCCAGAACCACCGCCATCCGGGCAACATCGTCTGGATATCCAAACCCTTTCAAGGGATGTTTCTGATGTAGCGTTTCTATTGCATGAGGTGAAGCCTCCTCAAGATCGCGTGTCATAGCTGTCCATATGACTAAAGAATTGTCAGTACCAGAGCGCACCCGAACCCATCCAAAGAAGAAAGAAAGAAAAGAAATACATACACCCAGGACAAATAGCATTCACATGGATGCGATCAGGGGCATAATCCAGCGCCATCTGCCTAGTCAAATTGACCACAGCTCCTTTGGACGCACAATAAGCCGCTATATACCCATGTCAGACAAAGCCCTTAAACCAACGCCAATTTCCCAAGGAATAAACATACGAGAACCCAGCCCCCCTACCAACCCCCATATCGATGCTAGGTTAATAACCCAGCCCCTATCTCCGGAAGAATGAGGCTCCTGCTTCAACATCTGCGCGACCGCATACTTGCAGCCAAGGAAGACCGACGTCGTGTTGACCCGTAGCATCGTGTCCCAGGCATGTTCGTCTGTTTCGTGGACTCGAGTTGGATTCCGGGTATCTGTGGCAATTCCGGCGTTGTTGACTAGACTATACAACTGTTATTCGCATCCTAGTAGTTGGGTAATCAAGGTAATGTGAACTTACATATCCAGTCGACCGAACTCAGATACAGCTGTTTGTACCGCGCGTTCGAATTGTTGGGCTTCGCTAACGTCTGTTTGGACGTAGATGGCTCGTCCGCCTGCTTGGATAATAGCGTCGTGGGTGGTTATCTCGGCCTCTTCGGGGACTAAGGATCGAGCGGTGGGCGATAGATCTGCGCAGACGACGTGTGCGCCCTCTTTTGCGTAACGAAGGGCAATCGCCCTTCCCATTCCTGAGGAGGAACCAGTAATCAGAGCTACTTTGTTCAGGAGACGGGCCATGCTTAGTTATGGAGAGATAGAGTGGTTAAATTATCTACTAAGTTTTACTGCGGATCACCATCTATATATATACCGGACGACAATGTGAGATTGGCTTGTGAAAATGAGGAAATTCTCAGATTCCCAGGTACGAATATGCAAATGCCACTATTTGGAATGTCCAACCACTTAGAAGATTTCCTTTTGATCCGGGCCATGCGGGGTAGTCAGATTAGATATGGTGTTGATAGATAGGGTTCGACATACTGGATTGTGTAACTACCTCCTAGTACTTTTCTAGGGAAGTATTGACATGCTTTTGCTTTGAACTTTGGACTTCGATAAATTAACTACCGAATTGGGAAAGCTATGTTTTGCAGAAGATGGCAAGATCCTGGTAAATCTTTATTATATGAAGGGCTTAGATGACTTCACGAGCAATGCAATCACGAAAAGACTGGGCACTACATAACTGCATAAGAGGTTACATAGAGGGTAAGAAATCTCAAAAAATGGTCAGGTGGACAAATGGGGCGCCTAGTATTTATACGCAACTCATGCAAATGTTACATGAGATCTACAGGGATCTCTGGGACACAGGTGGCTTTTCATATCGTGCAACAACTAGAGTCCATAGTATGCGCTGTCCAAGCCAAAGTTGCATGGATTTCTAAAGCGAGAGACATCTGGCCACGTACCATGACCACGTGGTACTGTGAAAGAGATATAAGCAACCTTGTAGCCTTTGAAGAAGGATAGTCCATGGATGGTGAAACCGTGACATAAGAATGCAAAATTTCTCGGTTATTCAAACCTCCTTACTGATACGAGCGAAACAGACATAACTTCAACATCCCACGGGCACTGACGTTGAGACAAATGACCGCACGTTGTCCATGGCCACAGACCAATCTTGCGGGGACCCCAAATACCCCACACTGACCGAATTGGTTATATGATCAGCGACAGAGCGCAAGGGCGTCAGTGTCGGTTAGCACGCACTTCGACGGCAAGACCGAAGCGGTCCATGTCGCTTGAAATCATGACATATATGTCGCGGTATCCCCACCAACCTGTAAGCCAAACGTGTACCGTCCAACGCCAATAGCCCGGGTCTTCGGCATGACAGTCAATCAGACGCCTCTCAAAAATGACGCATATCCACCGCGAAGCCTGTTACGCTTCGACCTGCATATTAAGTATTCCCTTCGCATAGACTCGGAGTGGGTTATGCGGAGTAGTCTTCTGGTTACTTCTCGGCCAGTTTCGTAGGTCTGGGTTGCGGATATCATGCAACATGTACATATACCACGATTTGGTGCAAAAGTTGCCAAGTCCGTATACGAAAAGAGCAGAAGTTCACCCATAGCATAAACTGGCAAGTAGACACTTCCAGGCACCGCGGAAAACAGTTGGAGTAGTGCTACGGAATTGGGGTAAAAGAAGCCAGCCCGAGAAAATCGAGAAACTTGCCCGATCCGGCAGTCGCCTCACACGGCCTCGGCCTCGGATGTGCGAGAGTTTCGATTTCTACACCGAGTGGCAATTCTATTACTCTATCGCTTTCCTTCTCGCTCACTGTCGGTTTAGTCCACGGGGCCAATGAGGACTCTACTCAGGATGCGGGGTGATGTTGGTCTGGTCCAGCACATATTCATCCGAGAAATTTTAACCGATATGCTAAGACCTGAAGCCTAAATCACACGAAAATTAGGGTTTTGACCAAGAAATAGATTTTTCTTGGGATCGACACTAAATTAAGCCTCTGACACGGTTGCATCCAGAAGGTAAAAAATTAGACAATCATAATCTTCCGCTCGGTGCCGGTCTGACTAATGCAGGCATAAAAATCAGGCCATGAATGATATGAAATTTTTCTCTCTCTTCCAGGGTCTTGGCATAGATAAGCGGGGAGGGAAATCGATTATAACATAGCAAATGGTAATTGCATTGCCACCTGGGGAGATATGGGGGGGATTCTGGAGACATGCAATAAGAGCAGTTCAATTATAGAAAGGAAGACAATACTTTATTCCTTGAAGAGTGAAGATCCTCAGGCAGGAACGGATTTCCACCGAATCCCTTGAGTAATGGAAAGGGTCCCGAACCAATCAGCAAACAAGAAAGGTGCAAAGCTTTTCCAAGTGGGTCCAAACTGTTACTTAATTTGTTTCGATAAAGATTCCCATTGGCTAAAGCGGGGCCTCCCGTCCACTGGCCGCAAGCAACGGGTGGGTCCATCGAGCTTGAAATCTGCGCCTATGAGATCCTCGCATTCGGGAAAGTTTCGGGAAACTGTATAAACTGTGACTAAATGCGTCGCCTGCTGCCTCCAAACGCGGTCGGGTTGGATGTCAGGAAACTTTGCTGCTGCGGGTATATCTCTGCTGATAGATCACTGCAGGAATGCATGCAGCAGGCCGTATCGTGTGATATCACTGTTCCCCAGGTTCCTTGTTTGTTGGTCGAGAACTACTCCTCGGACATACCTTCACGGCATTGGCCACCGTTAACTCCAGACTGACTTTGGCTTCCAAGGGGATCGCGTGGAGAGAACGGGATCTCAACGCCGTGACCCACCAGGGCTTGTGAGAATTTTCTCCCACCGCGGACTTTCTCAACATCCTTTGCGCTTATCTCCCAGCCCCGGTGTTCGGCGGATGCGAGGATAGTCTTATACCGTCTGCCACTGCCTTTGAACTTCTTCTATCTCATCACTCTTGACGGTCTCTGCGTTCGACAGGAGAGGGTAACTCAGCTGTCTCATATACTTGACTGTCTTATACTCTCCACCCCTCGACGCTCCTCGCCCCGCAGTAGTCGCGTCAAGATGTTGATGGAAGGCGTCCCTCCACCATCCGACCCAATCGAGAACAAGCATGGCCACCCCATGTATGCGGACGATGATTTGAAGGCAGAACTGGATAACACCCCTGTGGATGACCCATTTGGCAATGAGGCAACTGCAGAGGTCAAGTACAAGACGCTGAAGTGGTGGTAAGTTGCGGATCCCCTCGTATGTATTGGACAACGGTGACTTAGACTAACGTCTCAGGCAATGTGGAATGTGTATGTTTAGCCGTCGAACGAGACCCGTCCCATCGATAGCGTAGCTAACAATCCTAGTCATGATCGCCGAATCGGTCTCCCTTGGAGTCTTGTCCCTTCCTGCTACTCTTGACACGCTGGGCTTTGTTCCGTGAGTCCATCCACAATATAGTCCTCAACCTGGTTCTTACATTTCGTCGACAGAGCGCTCATCCTGATTGTCGGTCTTGGTATTCTCGCTCTCTACACTGGATATGTCATTGGCCAATTCCGCGAGCGCCATCCGCACATTCACAACCTGGCCGATGCCGGTGAAATCCTCATGGGCCGGTTCGGCCGTGAATTGTTCGGTCTGGGCCAGATCCTGTTCTCCATCTTTATCATGGGCAGTCACATCGTCACCTTCACCGTCATGATGAACACGATCACCGACCATGGCACTTGCTCCATTGTCTTCAGTATTGTGGGCATGGTGATCTGCTTGGTCCTCTCTCTGCCCCGTACGATCAAGAACATGACCTACATCTCCATCGCCTGTAAGTCTTCCTGCGGAGCCGGACCAAATTCCAAAGCAATAAACTGACCAACCCCTGCAGCCTTCGTCAGTATCTTCTCCGCAGTCATGATCACCATGATCGGCGTCGGCGTCCAATACAAAGGCGGCACCAACATCTACGCCACCCAGCATACAAACATCTACCACGGCTTCACCGCTGTGACCAACATTGTCTTCGCCTACTGCGCGCACGTCGCCTTCTTCGGTCTGATCGCCGAGATGGAGGAACCCAAGGACTTCACTAAGGCCCTTTGTCTGCTGCAAGGCTTCGAGATTGTCCTCTACGTCGTTGCCGCCACCGTCATCTACTACTACGTCGGTACCGGCGTCGCTTCGCCCGCTCTTGGATCAGCCGGTCCCGTGCTCAAGAAGGTCGCCTACGGTGTGGCCATTCCCACCATCATCGGTGCCGGTGTCGTCAACGGCCACGTCGGTCTCAAGTACATTTACGTTCGCATCTTCCGGAAATCCGGCCGCATGGCTAAGCGCGACTTCGTCTCCGTTGGTTCCTGGGTTGCTATTGGCGTGACCTGCTGGATTATCGCTTGGATTATCGGCGAGGGTATTCCCAGCTTCACCAATATTGTCAGCTTGATTGTATGTGGTTTTTTTCCCTCGCACTTGCATCTTTCTACTGAGTTAGATATCGGGAAAGAAAGGGTTTGCTAACTGATACCCAAAACAGAGTTCCTTGTTCGCCAGTTGGTTCACCTACGGTCTGAGCGGCGTGTACTGGCTGCACATGAACTGGGGTTACTGGTTCTCATCTCCTCGCAAGATTGCCCTGACCATCCTCAATTTCCTCATTGTTGGTATTGGTGGTACTATTGTATGTGACCCTTTCTCTATCCTACCATTTATCGTCTTAGAAAGTCAAGAGTATACTAATTGTCATCCCACAGTGCGGTCTAGGATTGTACGCCTCCGGCAAGGCGATCCACGACGACAGCTCCCGGGCCAGCTTCACCTGCGCCAACAACGCGGACTAAGCTTTGACTTTTACTTACGGCATTAATTCTGATCTTATCTTAGCTATCTGGTTTTTTCGCTTAGGGTTGGGTTTCTGTTTCAGCGTCTGACGATTTGCGACATGTTGCATGGATGATCTACGATTGTGAACATGCTGATTTCTGATGGTCATGTATATACTATAACTATAGACTTGCATTGAGCGTATTCTAGATGTCTGTTTGTATCTTTTTTTGAATTTTTTGTATAGTGGTCTAGACTCTGGGGAGATAAATATGTTGATCTTGTTATTCGGGCTTCGGAGATTTCTGAACACGTATAGGCTATATTAGGCTGTGATATAGATCGATAGCGCTGATCGATTTCAAACTAGCGAATTTGTGCGTTGAATCCTTGCGTGAAGTGATTACTTATTCGCCAGTCATAGCAATGATCGACATATTACTTATTGCTCTCTGCACGTGAATCGGTGATAAGAGCGCGTCGATCTGGCGATATATATCATATGGCCGCTGCATAACAGGTCCTCGTTATTTTTGCCAGACCGACAGAGTAGATTGGACTGTTAATGATGGATGTGGCATCCTCCCCATTTCCTTCGGTCAACATTCCGGATGTCGATCTTTGGTCTTTTCTCTTCGAACGAGCTGATCGGCCATATCCAGCTGATAAAGGTATCTTCGGCCCTAGAATAATCTGCGCAGTAGATTGTTTATTGACTCTCCAGTTTTGTTCACCGCCGCTGACACTGAGCGGTGTCTCACGTATACGCAAGTCCGCCAACGGGCGCTGACCTTCGGCCACTCCTTATGTCGAAAATGGGATTGGCAGAAAGGCGAGGTCCTAGTCGTCTTCACCGATAACTCTATTGATGTGCCACCTATTGTTTGGGGTACCCTTGCGATCGGTGGCGTGGTCTGTCCGGTGAACCCTAACTACCGCGTGGAGGAGCTGCTGCATCCCTTACAAGATACCAAAGCCAGGGCACTCGTAACACAGCGAGCTCGAGCTCCGGTGGCTTTTGAGGCTGCCAAATGTGCTAATATCCCCCGCGACCGCGTGTTAGTTCTGGAGGAACTGACAGAAGATGACTTCGACGACGGGAGAATGAATGGGCCACATTCAGCTCCGATTGACCGTCCAGCAGAAGATTTGGCTTTCTTAGTGTACTCATCCGGCACGACCGGTCTCCCCAAGGCTGTGATGCTTTCACATCGTAACATGATTGCAAACTTGTTGCAGACCGCATCGGTCGATAACGGCGTGCTGGCATGGAATGGAGGCTTGCACGGCGAGGGCGACAGCACCCTGGCTCTGTTGCCTTTCTTTCATATCTACGGTATTGATCATCCGATAATGTTGAGGCCAAACAGATCTGATACCGTGAATAGGTATCACATACCTCCTGAATCATACCGTCTACCTCGGTCTGTCGACGTTCGTTATGCCCCGATTTCAGTTCGATACATTCTGCGCCACCATCCAGAAACATCGAATCACCTACGCATATGTAGTTCCGCCGATTATCCTGGAACTGGTGTCCAATCCTCGTGTCACTGAGTATGACCTCAGCTCGCTGCGAATGATGCTCTCCGCTGCTGCGCCGCTCGGGATGGAGTTAATCCAAACTTTGCATCAGAAGCTCAAGCTTAGCGTGCGTCAGGCGTATGGGATGAGTGAATGTGCTCCGTGTACGCACATGCAGGTAGGCTTTGAGTTCTAGACAATGACTTGGAGGCGCAGCTTACGATTGTTCTAGACCTGGAACGAGACACACACCCATCTGGGCTCCGTTGGCCGTCTTCTCCCGAATATGACTGCCAAGTATGCCACAGTGGAGGGGGAGACTGGGCGGTCCAAAGAGCTCTGGGTCAAAGGGCCGAATGTCTTTCTCGGATATCTGAATAATCCGAAGGCTGACGGTGAATCCTTTTCTGAGGATGGCTATTATAAGACTGGTGATGTGGGATACGAGGATGAGAATGGCCACTTCTACATCACCGACCGAGTGAAGGAGTTGATCAAGTATAACGGATTTCAGGTGGCACCGGCCGAACTCGAGGCCATCGCTCTAGGGCATCCCGCCATCGCAGATGTGGCTGTGACGGGTATCAAGGACGGCCAGTCAGGGACAGAACTGCCCCGAGCATATGTGGTTGTGGCGCCGGGATACGAGGGCAACCAGAGCACGGCTGATGCTATATCGCAGTATGTGAGTGATCAGGTGATTAACTACAAGCGTTTGCGTGGAGGAGTCCGATTTGTGCAGGCTATTCCACGAAACCCATCCGGGAAGATTTTGCGACGAGAACTGAAGAAGTTGGGCCGAGTGGCCAAGCTGTAGCTCCCACACTCCATTGCCCACTTGTGGGTTGTATAGCTGTAATATGGAGAAAGTATTGTGTCCGGAGAAATGACCCGTGAAGAATCATAATTCACAATCCATGTAGTTATGAATAAAGAATAAAAGGAGCAATAAAGAAGTGGGCGGCGATCATTGGACCAAATGCATGACCTCCGCACACACGATATCCACGCTAAGCCTGATTAGGCAGGCTACGGCTCCGATCCATAAGGATGGAGAACCTTAGGCCGACACTATTGGTCTTCAACCCTTCTTTGAGCGCGTTCATCACTACTCCCATTCCCGATACTTACCTCGGTACCCCGACTTTGCTGCATATTCCTGGCGTCGTAAAAGGTGGGCCCCCTCAGCTTGCGCGAGACAAACATCCTCTGTGCGACGTTTCACCAAAATATGCCAAAATGACTGGGTTTCAAGCAGGTCGTCCGGTCGGAAACCATGACTATACGTCCGCTACCGTAGTTATTATAGGGGCGGGCATATCTGGTACTACCTGACTATATTCTCGCGTGGCTCCAGAACAACTGGTTAACGAACTCATAGGCCTCTGTATGGCTATTGATGTCATCAAGCGAAGCCAATGTCGTAACATTGTCATTCTGGAGAAAGGCAACCAGGTCGGAGGTACCTGGACTGACAACCGATACCCGGGATGCGCCTGCGACAGTACGTGCTTCTAGATCCCTGGTCCATGACATTGATTGGCTTGTATGTACTAAACCATCACCAGTCTGGAGCACGTTGTACAGCTTCTCCTTTGAGCAAAAGACCGATTGGACAAGAGAGCATCCGGGTCAGGAAGAAATTCGGGTACGTTTATAAAGTATCGATGGTTTGCGGGTTCCATCTAACACGCCCAGGACTATCTCATCCACGTTGCAGAGAAATATGGTCTCTATAAATTCATCCGCTTCAATACGACCGTGCAAGAAGCTCGCTGGGACGATAAACAACTCAAGTGGAAGGTCAGCGTGGCCACGTCAGGGGCCAAAGAGCCCCAGTTCCACGATTCATACGATATCACAACCGATTTTCTGGTTTCTGCGGTTGGTCAGCTCAATGTGCCTAGTTGGCCCTCTATTCCCGGTCTCGACGACTTTGCCGGCAAATTGATGCATTCTGCCCGGTGGGACTGGACGTATGATTTCACTGGAAAACGCGTCGCCATCATCGGAAATGGTATATAGTGTCCTTTTTCATTCTTAAATCCTCACTATCATGATCGTTGGATTGACTTATTTAGGCGCCACCTGCGCCCAAATCGTCCCCGAACTGGCCAAATCGGTGTCGCAAGTCACAGTGTACCAGCGGACCCCCAACTGGGTCATCCCTCGGTACGATACGAGTGTCTCATCTATTCAAAGATTCTTGCTCTCCTACGTGCCACCTATCCGCTGGTGCAAACGCGCCCTCATGATGCAAGCTCGTGAGTTCAGCCATGATGCTATCGCCAAGTCCAACTCGGCATTGTCAGGGTATATACGTAAAATATCCATCGCTACCATGAAAAGCCAGCTGTGTGATAAGCCAGAGCTATGGGACAAGCTGACCCCCGATTACTCGCCCGGCTGCAAGCGTCTCATACCATCGGATGACTACTTCCCCGCATTGAACAAGAAAAACGTGCATCTTGAGACGCGACCGATCCAGCGCGTTACCGAGTCTGGAATCGAAACGGTTGATGGCGCCCTTCAAGAGTATGATCTCATTGTCGCTGCGACGGGATTCCGTTCCGTCGAGTTTATGCATCCCATCCAGGTGTACGGGCGAAACGGACGTCCGGTGTCAGATGTGTGGAAAGATGGGGCCGCAGCCTACTACGGTGTCACGGTTGAGGACCTCCCCAACTTTGGTATGCTGTACGGACCGAACACGAATCTAGGTGAGTGGAACATGACCCTTCCCTTGTGGGAATTTTGGGCTCATTGTGTACAGGACATAACTCTATCATCCTCATGGTTGAGGCACAGTCGCGTTACCTGAGCACGCTGATCCGCGAGGTCGTGCGTGCCAAAGCTCGCAGCGACTCGCTGGTCTTCCAGCCCCGGTCGGATGTAGTGACTGCGTTCAATGATCGCCTCCAGGAAGAGTTAGAGAGAAGTACCTTCGCCGACCCGCAGTGTCATAGCTGGTATAAACTGGAGAATGGTCGGATCACCAACAACTGGCCGGGCCGGGTGGTCCAGTATCAGAAGGACCTATCACGGGTGCAATGGGAGGATTATGTGATTGAGGGGACGGCCAAGTCCATGGTGGAGGGCAGGAAAACGACCAATATCGGTCGCGTCCAGGAAGAATTGCCTGTTCGTTCCTCGACGTTGGTGCTGGGCGCTTTGGGAGTGGCCCTGGCGGTGGGTGGGTACTATATGAATGGACCAAAGGCTTTACAGCGGCGCCGTTGACCTTGTTCTCTTTCTGTCTATGATCTATGGCACTCAGACTGCTCAGTACATATTAGCGAGTGGCCCGCCGCTTCTGTTTCGGCTATCGGAAGTAGATAGGGCGTTAATTTCATGTAAATTCTTTACCGATTTCACATTGTCTCACTTGTCTCACTTGGTCAATCAATATCCACTGACTCCTGCAGGGGTTTTGGCATGAGATGTTGGTATGCAGCATGGTGAATTGAGTTTGCAAGGGATCATTCAGAGCTCTTCAGGCAGAAACGAAACTCGTGTAACTTTTCCACGGCATGGGGCTTGCGTAAGGGAACACGCATCAGATCTCAACCATCGGGTTAGTCCTGCGGTATCCCGGTCAAGATGTTGATCTGATAACTTTAACTTGATGATTTGCAGTCTTCTGGATATGTTTAGGTTGTTTATATACTGCGATGTTGCCGTGTTGACTCTGGATGAGTTAACCTACTCAGCACGGGTGATGATAAATATATATATTTGGCGGAGATACGGCTATCCTCGCTTATCTCCGCCGTAGGTTCATTCCAGATAAATTGGAGTCTGGAGATTAAACTTGCATACTACCTGTGAGATTTGTGCATGTAATACACATTCGTTTGAACAGAAACAATCCATCTCGAATCGTATCATGATACTACGTACTTCAACTGATAACTAGCATGATTTCCGATGCTGATTACCTAATCCAGCCTTCGGCCAAATCAGGCTAGACTACTCGATCGAGGATACTAACTGTAGGAGGCAAAGGACAACGTGTCCCGAGGGCGGGACAAGACACCAGACCATTCCAAATATAACTCGATCAAAGCCACATTTTCATTCATATGTATGCATGCCGGCATTTGGATAATTCCTGCGAGTAGCCTGGGTAACTCCACAGGAAACTGATACGAACTGAACAAAGAAGAAAAGAGATAGATGTCCCCAATCAACTCAAAAGGAAACAAACTCAAAAATGAACAAAACCGAAAAAAGAAAGAAGGCCGATCGACCCTGTCGCCATCACCTGGCAGAAAGGGTTGATCCGATACCAATGAGAGGGACTGGTTTTCTCCGTCCGTTTGCCCCTTTTGTCGGATGGTCGCCGAAGACAGAAGGTTTGGGGAAAATTGAGGTGGAGAAGGCGGCTTGAAGTCTTGTTTTTCTTTCAATGTTGTCTTACAATTATTTTGTGTGTTTGATTATAGTTTACTTTAGGTATGGACTGTGTCTTACGGTCGGAGAAATGTTGGAAGGTTTACTTGCTTATTGTTGCATTGCATTGCATGTCGGGTAGGGTTGGATTGAATTTTTATCCATTGTGATTGAATCTCTTGAATTAGTCTGTGTATTTTTGTCGTTGAGAGAGAGTATTGCTTTATCAAGGTAGAAAGTAAACCTTGATATACGAGCTCATGAAGCAGGTGGTCTCGTGATGCCATGTGGCGCCCAATGGCACGAGGAACTCCCGGAGCTTAGCTTCGAGGATGTAAATTGAAGCTATGCTGTTCTCATGGATAAGGTAAGACTCTAAAGTAACGTTGTGGTGGGGGTGGCTGCTGTCAGACTTTCTTCAATGACATTTATCTCTTGATGCCAGCACTGCCTCCCTGACGCCTTTAGCAGAGGATAACAGAGGAGCGCATCAGCTCCTGTTTATACTGTACCAGAGACGAGGATTCCTCCGGATGTTCCCAACTGCCAACCGTTCAATGTCAAGACGGGGCCAAAAGAGAGCTTTGAGCGCCAGGATGGAGACGAGCGACGAGCGCGAATGGCCCATTCGCTTCCTATTCCGTCTGAGACAAGTCCGACGACTTGGCACTTGGCAGTGGCTGTTGGGAGGTGGTTTTCTTTCCGTACGTGTCACTTACATACGGTACATACATACATGCTGATACTGACAATACCGTAGTAGATGGCACTATTAGGACTAATTTAGTCGTGGGATCCATCTTACCCCCTTTTCGATATCAGTGAATCACCTATCTCTGTGTGAAAGGCCGCTCGAGGTATCATAGAGATGAAACAAATTCACGGATCTTTGACGGCTACCGTCCATCATAAAGAGATCAAGGAAGACAAAGAAGAGGCAGAAGAGAAAAAGATTTGTACCCGCCACACAGCCGGATCGACGGTTAGATCCCAGGGCTGCCCGACTGGGCTGAATCCCACCATTGATTCTGCCGAGGAACTGTTGCCTGTTCTCTGGGCGCTGCAGGGTGTCATCATGAACCAACCAGGATGTCCCTCCATATCCTGTTCCCCATATCTTATAAGGCCACCAGAGGCTCACAGGATTTCCTCGAACATGGAGAAGTCAGACGCTAACGCACGGTCAGGCCGTCCGGTTCTGCTGTCAAACCAGTCAGAGTTCCGTGTATCATGACAGTGCTGTTAGTCTGGACCCTGGTCAAGATGATGTATGTCCAACCATGTACTCCGTACAGTGTACTCAGACCCTGAGCGGAACCGACGGAACAGAGCGCTCGTGATGTCACTGGGTTGACATGGTGGAGAGGGGTGGCCTGAGACCCTGCCGGAATGAGTATCGCTATCACGATGGAGTCGATCCGAAAAAACTTAAAAAATAGACAAGAATATGTATGAACTATGGATTTATGAACCAAATCTGTCGATACTCTAGCGAGGCAGACTAACAATATTACCGACATACATTTCCAGTCGAGTCGATAAATATAGCATCTTCTTCGGAAGGTTAACGGTTCACCATCCTCCCCGCAGGCTGGACGTGAGACATCCTTACTGTGCTGTGAAGTGGATCGTTAAGTACAGTACATATATTACTACTCCAGAGTAGATACTACATACTGTACAAGAAAGAAAAAGGAAACCCAATGGAAGACAAAATGGAAGCCCTGCCGGTGGCACTATGTCCCAAACAGTCAACTCCGGGGAACGCCGCCTGCAGGTGGGCGCGGATGGCGGATCCAATGATTGGTGACTGTGGGTACTTGAGTACGACCCCAAAGGGAAACTGATCACTTGCTCAAGGGAAAGTTGACCGTGTGTCACATTGCCTCTTTCATTTTAGCGGCATACCCGAAATAAATTACACCCAATTCCTTGGGGCTGCCATGTAACCTCGACATTTCTTCTGACCAGAACTTCACCTGGTGAGATACCAATCAGTCACGTTTACAGACTGACTACTACTAGCATCATAGCCAACTAAGCTATTGTTCCATCCTCCATGGAGGAACGCTTTCTGTCAAACGTTGGACTGATGAATTCCAAACCTTTACACTGGATTCATTCTCCTGTTTCACAACAGACGGCAAGAAAATGCACCGCCAGGGTCTTTAGCCTTGGCGCCCCGGTTGATTGGTCATCATTCCCCAGCCCTGTAGGTCGGGGGCTAAAACGAACAGTATCCGCCAATGACATGACTGAGGCAAAGGGGGTCCAGGGGATCAAAAAGGGTCTAGTTAGGAAAGGGGTCTGGTGGGCCAGTGAGAAGAGACCGTTTCATGAAACACAAGAGGACAATTCGGTACGGCAAAGGGTGAAAATTATGAAAAATAGAGAAACAGAAAAAAAGGGAAAATTTCAATGCAAACCCATCATCTTAGTTCATTGTAAAAAAGTAAAAAGAAGTAGAAGAATAAGAAAAAAAAAAAAAGCTCAAGGCAGACAGGGCTGTGCGGCTCTATTGTTAGTGAAGGAGGCCGTAAGAAATCTCGGTGTATTTTTGGAAAATTCCATTCTGGTACGGGTCAAAACGATGCGGTGGTGATGATGTTTCTTGTCTCCTCATTACTGCACATTACATATGCTGACTTTCTCTCCTTCTCTCTCTGTCCCTCGACGATCCATTACTCTCTCTCTTTTCTTTCCCTTCCCTTCTCCTCGTTGCTGACTACTAACTGATCGACTGATTCACTTCTTTCTTTCGGATTCCCTTCTTTATATCTTTCTAGCTGTCGACTTTCGGTTTATTCTTATTCTATTTAGACGTTTTTTCTCGTTCCCTTCCCATTTCCCTCCATCCTCCGGAAATTACAACCACGCCAGCGATACCGATGGGCATCTCTTCATAGCTCCATTTCTGGTGGTCGAAGACTGGATCACGCTTCCAAATTCAACGAAACCGTTTCCCTTGCCATGTGGTGATCGCTTGGACTGCTAGATTAACGTCATGAAGCTCGCCAACACCCTGCACGCCCTCCGCCAGCGGTGGGTTCCAGTCTTTCACAAGTTGCGCTCCTCGCCCGGGGAGGCATTCGATCTCTTCTGGGAATTTGCTCGCCGATATTTCTTCTCCCTCGCGTTCATCTCGCTCTTTGGCGCCAAATTCCTCCATCTCTTCGCCCACCTGCACTCCCTCCCTGCGAGCAAATTTCTCCTCTGGGGCGTGACATTTTTCTTTCAAGATGTCATGATCCTGCTGTTGTTCCGCACCCTCGCCCAGAGGGTTCCGTGGCGGCCCTTGGCTGTTGTGGGCGCGACCATCGTCATTCCGATCAGGTGCGTGTGTCTTGATGGGTTGCTATGATTAGACAGATCCGAAACTAACGATCTTCGCTGCCAATAGTTTGATGATGTCCGGAATGATGGCCTCCAATACCTCGTTTTACGTCGTGACCGGTGCCGAAATCCACTGGCGACAGGCGACATCCTTCCATGCCGACGCCGCCGCCATGCGAACCCTGCTGGAGGGATTGGCCGGTTTTCTCGTTGTGGAAGGTATTCTGCTGACAGTGAATTGGTTTGTGGCAGGATTCATTCATCGGGTGACGGGTGGAATCTTGCACGTGTTGGCGTGGCCCATCCGTGCGCTGGTGGAGCGCCTACGACCCTGTTTCCATCGCGCCTACGGTAGTGTCCGGCGGCAACCCCTTCCGGACCCAGAGATTTACGAACAGATTGCGGTGGATGACTACCTGGACGATAAGAGTGATGATGGAGAATCGGACCACCTGCTCCACACTGGGACCGGTAGTGCGACCTCGATGGAGCGCAGGCGGACGGATACCCCCATGCGTCGATTTGTCGTGTTGGGGCTGTTCGGCCTGTTCCTGCTCCTCCGCTTCCTTCGTCCCTGGGCGCCGGCGTACATGTATCTCTCGGGCACCCTGCCGTTGACCCCGTTCTTGGAGGGTGGACACCGCAAGTCTCCAGTCGACACGACGGCCTTGCCGGGGGATTATCGCTGGCTGGAAGAGCGGTCATCCTTGCACCCCGCACCAAGTTGGGACTGGATGCCGCAGAAGGGACTCCCCGGATTCTCTGATTGGGATAAGACCGACCGTTTCGCCCTGCACTACACACCGAGTATGGACCCATTACAAATTTCCAACCGGGAAAACCCCGTGCTCGATTCCATCAGACCCGTGCTGGAGGACGGCAGTGTTAAGATCAAACATGTCATCATGCTGAAGCTTGAGAGTACTCGAGGCGATGTCTTCCCGTTGAAGAAGGATTCATTCATGTGGAATCGCATTGCGGAATCCTACAAGGATAAGCAGATCCCGCCCGAGATCCAGGAGCGTCTCTCTAATCTGACTCGCACCGCCGAGTGGCTGACCGGTTTTGACGCCGGATTCGAGCATAATGATTCTCTCCACGCCGACCGGAAAGCATACGGTGGTATTAGCGCGCGCAACGCTCACACTACTGGTACCTACACGCTGAAGAGCTTGGTGGGTACGCTGTGTGGCGTGACCCCCCTGGTGACTGACTTCAACCGTGAATACAAACACCATATTTATCAGCCGTGCCTGCCTCACGTGTTCAATGCGTTGAGCCAGCAACACGATATTACCAACCAGACCGACGACTTTACTGCGTGGCCGTGGCACTCCGTGTGGATGCAGTCGGTGACTGAAACCTACGATAACCAGGATAAACTGACTCCGGCTCTGGGATACCATGACAAGGTCACCAAGGAGACGCTGGAAGACCCCAGCTCCAAGCACTACCCGGTCAAGTCGGAGGAAATTAACTACTATGGCTATGCGGATACCGAACTACGGGATTACATTCGCGATGCAATCGATGATGCGGAGGCCAGCCACACCCGCCTCTTCCTCACCCACCTGACCGGCACCACGCATCATCCTTGGGGAATGCCACATGATGAGTACGAGGAGTTCCTGGGATCATCGTGGACCGGACACAATAATGATGTTAATCGCTACCTGAATACGATCGGGTTCGGCGACAATTGGATCGCTGAAATTATTAGCATTCTGGAGGAGAAGGGCATTGCGGACGAGACTTTGATTGTCATGGCCGGTGATCATGGTCTGTCGCTGCCGAACGACGGCGGCGTTACGCCCTACGACAATCCCCATGTCGGCAGTTTCCACGTTCCCATTGTGCTTGCGCACCCGAAACTGCCTCCGGTCGAGGTTTCTACCCCCGTGAACAGCAATCAGATTGTGCCGACCATTTTGGACTTGCTGATTGAGTCGCGGTCGTTGAGCGAAGGCAGCGGCCGTGCGGCGCGCGACATCCTATCCATGTACGAAGGGCAGTCCATGCTCCGCCCCTTGGTTCAAGAAGAGGACGGAAAACAGAACTGGCAGTTCACCGTCATGAACACTGGCGGTACTTGGCTCGCGGTGCGCTCGGCGGCGCGACCGGCGTTCCGCTTGGTTATTCCGTTGGTTGACGATCTGGAATGGCGATTCACCGATCTGGAGAAGGATCCGATCGAACTCAAACCCATCAAACACTTTAGTCTCATGGATATGGCCAACGAACTTGACCAGAAGTACGGACAGGACGTCGTGGACTGGCTTCGCGATGCTGCACATGTCACTGAGTGGTGGGTGGTCGATAATTGGCACCGCTATCGGTACATTCCGCAGATCAAGATCTCGAAAGACGGCAAGATTTCCAAGGGCAAGGACTCGGGTGACAAGGACTCAGACGACAAGGGCTCCGATGACACGGATTCTGACGACTCCGAGGACTCCAAGCGTTGAGTGAGCTTCTCAGAATGAGATTAGGCAGTCCACACAGGAACTTCCATATCATTTATTATATGACTAGATGAGCCTCCGGGCGCATCACCACCCAACCATATCCCGCGCGGGAAAGCAAACACACATGATTGCTGGGGACACGCGCTCCATTCTGGACCCATGGGCATTGGCGGTTAATTTCTTTCCGGAACGGCAGGACTTGTCTCTCGATGGGAGAGTCCCTGTACACTATCTACCCGGTTTTGTGTATAGACTACGATATTCTTTGTCGATAATAATCAATTGATACGCATGATGATGGCTCCCACGATGTATCGGTATTTATAGATTGGGCTGTGGCACCCGCTCCGTAGGTTTCGTTGGATATTCCGAGGCTAGCCAGTATTTCTTTTCTTCACAGCCGTCTTGACGATGGATTTTACAGGCCAAGATTTTCCGGACCGGGGCGGATGTAATCTATCTGCCACGGCCCCCATGACTGCCGGTACTTATCTATGGCTGATATAGCCGCCGATCCCTCTGCAACTATACCCTTTCATTAATAATGCCTGCAGTTTAATTGCTCACGCAGCACGTCTCATCCTTTGCGTTTCATGCCAAGTCTCCGTGTCTGTCGCGAAACGGCATCTGGCGCCGTTTCTTGGTGTGGACTATGTTAAACTATTTATCCGCAACACCAGCGCCGTGCTTCTCATGTGATGGCAACAGGAAATTAATTTCGAATACCGGCTGAATGTTCTCGATTCTGCCATTTCAACAGTCGTCTCTGCGGTCTGCACCCTTTGGTGGAGAGCATTCCACAACCCCGATTGGTACATCCCTTGCGTCGTCCAGTCAATATGTGAGAACGCCAGCGAGCCAAGAAGCGCTACAGTATCAGCTACGATACGACTGAATCCGGCAATGTCCCTGCAATATGGATCCGCGGGCCGGGTGTCGAGCCATCTGTATCGGGGCATTCGTCCTGGTGTCATCCGTGGGCGCCATCGTATATCTAGGGCTCGACCCCGCCAATGTGAAATGCTGTCATTCGTCTTCGGAGCTCAACCCTTGGGCACTTCTCATCATGAAGCTCGTTAACCGTTTGCTCGCTTCATTCCTGTCAGCGAGCACCGGTGAGTGGTGGACTATCGAGCTAATGTTGCTTCTCTTCGTCTGACTTTTTTGGCAGTGTTGCAGTCATGCTGGGCTCAGTCCGGCACACCGGTTGCCTACACGGATACTGAGACGGGCATCACGTTTGACACGTGGTCGGTACCTGCTGGTACGGGTACGGGTGGTCTCGTCTTCGGTGTAGCCCTGCCGGGTTCGGCGTTGACCACCGATGCGACGGAGTTTATCGGTTACCTGGTGAGGATCTCGAGCTAATCATGACCGCTCTGAAGTGGCGCTAAGCGTTCTAATGTTTCAAGCAATGCGCGTCCCAAAATGCCTCGTCCGCTGGCTGGTGTGGCATTTCATTGGGTGGTGGCATGAACAACAATCTCTTGTTCTTGGCCTATCCGTACGAGGATACCGTCTTGACCTCCCTGCGATTCGGCTCGGGCTATAGCATGCCCGGGGTCTATACCGGCAATGCCAACGTCACCCAGATTTCTTCAAGCATCAATGCCACTCACTTTACGTTGCTTTTCCGTTGCGAGAATTGTCTGACCTGGGACCAAGATGGTCAAACCGGAAACGCGACCACAAGCAAGGGTAGGTTAGTCCTGGGATGGGCACAGTCTACGGAGAGCCCGTCGAACCCGTCCTGTCCGGACAATATTAGCTTGGTGCAGCACGACAACCAGGGTATTATCTCAGCCACTCTGGATGAGAATGCAGCCAGTGAGTCCTACGAGGACTGGGTCAAGTTGGCTAACAAGACTGTTCCCGGGGACTGCTCCGGTGACGGTGGTGGCGGCAACGAGCCGACTCCTGTCCCTGTCCCTGACGGTGCTACATACGACTATATTGTCGTCGGTGGAGGTGCCGGGGGTATCCCTGTCGCCGATCGGCTGAGTGAGGCTGGACACAGCGTTCTCCTGATCGAGAAAGGTCCTCCTTCCACGGGACGCTGGGGTGGCACCATGAAGCCTAGCTGGCTGGATAATACTAACCTGACGCGATTTGACGTCCCTGGATTGTGCAACCAGATCTGGGTCGACTCCAACGGTATCGCCTGCAGTGACACCGATCAGATGGCTGGTTGTGTGCTGGGTGGAGGCACCGCCGTCAACGCAGGATTGTGGTGGAAGGTAAGCCGTGCCCAGATGCCATATTCGGATCCATCACTGACAATGTCCAGCCAAATCCCGTTGACTGGGACTACAACTTCCCCGAGGGATGGCAGTCGTCCGACATGCAGGCTGCCGCGGACCGCGTGTTCTCGCGGATCCCTGGAACCACAACCCCCTCCACCGATGGAAAGCTTTATTACCAACAAGGAGCCGATATACTGTTAAATGGCTTGCAATCCGCCGGATGGTCATCCGTCACCCTCAACGATGTCCCGGCCCAGAAAACCAAGACCTTTGGCCACGCACCATTCATGTTCTCTGGAGGTGAGCGCGGAGGGCCCATGGGGACGTATCTGGTGTCGGCGAGCGAGAGAGATAATTTTGCCCGCTGGTCGAACACGACTGTGAAGAGGGTTGTTCGTGAAGGCGGACGTATCACCGGAGTTGAGGTCGAGGCGACCCTCGATGGTGGCTACGCGGGTACCGTCAATGTAACTGCCAATACGGGTCGAGTCATTCTTTCTGCGGGAACTTTTGGAACGCCCAAGGTCCTTATGCGAAGTACGCTTCGTTTGATGATATTGTTAGGGAGTTATTGCTAATGGCGTATAGGTGGTATCGGCCCGAAGGACCAGCTGTCCATCGTGAAGAGCTCAACTGATGGAGAGACAATGATCGCCGAATCTGAGTGGATCGAACTTCCGGTTGGCGAGAACTTGGTCGATCATGTCAATGTGAGTGCCAAGTGGACTGGGGAGGCTGCTACTATGCTAATAGGATGCTTACAGACTGATGTTGTGGTGACCCACCCTGATGTTGTCTTCTATGATTTCAAAGCGGCATACAAGACTCCCATCGAGAGTGATGCGACGAGCTATCTGAGTATGTAGTAATGTTTCGAAGGAGAGTCCAGCACTAACTTGCGTAGACGATCGCACCGGGATTTTCGCCCAGGCTGCGCCTAACATTGGTCCTATGTAAGTTGCCCGTCTACCAAACACGTCATGGTACTAACGCCTGTAGAATCTTCGACGAAGTCACCGGTTCTGATGGCATTAAACGACAGATACAGTGGACTGCTCGTGTGGAAGGCGGCCACGACACGCCTGACGGACGTACGTTGACTCCTAAGTGAAAGATTAGTGCAATATATTGACCGTGCTGTAGACGCCATGACCATCAGCCAATACCTCGGCCGCGGCTCAACCTCGCGTGGCCGCATGACCATTACCGCAGGACTGGACACGGTGGTCTCGACGCTGCCATTCCTACGGGACGAGAGCGACGTCAGTGCTGTCATCCAAGGAATCCAGAACCTGAAGATGGCCCTGAACGGGACAGGATTTACCTGGAACTACCCTGCTCGGAACACTTCCATTGCCGAGTTTGTCAATACTGTGAGTGCTGAGTTCTGGAAGGATGTTCGACGTAACTGACACTGATAGATGCCAATCACTGCCGGAACACGCCGAGCTAATCACTGGATGGGTGAGTTACGAATTTTCTTTTTGCAATTACGTCGCTAATTGTTATAGGAACCTGCAAAATAGGTACAGATGATGGCCGTACTGGAGGTAGTGCCGTTGTTGATTTGAACACGAAGGTCTATGGAACGGACAACTTGTTCGTCGTGGATGCTAGTATCTTCCCAGGCATGATCACGTCCAATCCTTCGGCTTACATTGTCACGGTCGCGGAGCATGCAGCTGAAAAGATTCTTGCGCTGTGATGGGTGCATAGCCTTGCTGCGCTGGGTTCTATAAATTGTTATTTTGTTGTTTATTACATTTTTTATGAAAATAGAAATAAGACTGGTCATGCAGTTCATTGCACCTTTTGTGCCCTTTGTAAACATCTGCACTGCTAATACTATTCAACCCGGTCAGGGTCATCTAGTCTTGCTAGTGTATCTACGTATCTATCTGGCTTGATTATAGTGAGTATTTCCTCAGGCAGTACGCCATGCACACTATACACATACTGCATAGTGACACGTTCTATCTATCGAGCCGCACAGATAATACTGGATCACACGGAGAATACCAAAATCCTGCATTCTGTAATAGAATACATTGGGTGAGTATTAGTGGCATCCCCCCGGGTAGCTGCAGATTGAGGGTCACTTCAGCCCTTGTCGGTTAATCTGATAGATCATGCCATGACTCTATCTGTTGAATGGTACAGTTGACGGGGATCGTTACAAGGCACATATTCAACAGTATAGGGATCGATTTCTGTGCTCAAAACTTCATTTTTCTTTATCCAAATAGCCCACCTTCTACGCTACGTGAAACTAGTGTAACGGTGCTGGAACCTGGGGTGGCACATTGGCCCATTATATACTGCAATTCAAAGCAAAACGATTCCCTGCCTGTGCAACTGTACTAGAATAGAGACGCCCTTTACCGCCGCTTTGTAGGTCCAATCCTACTTTAAATTCCAAATTCATCCCGTGCCCTAAGGAACGTGGGCCAATCTCACCCAGCCATTCTCTGTTGCGGTCTCTTGGCGAGGGAAGTTAGATTTTGGTCTAGACCTAGTAAATGGAACAAAAGCTCTTGAGATTCATTTTACTGAGCTACCAATACTTAATAAGTTAGAGAGGTAGCACAGCACACAACCGGCAATTGGACTTTCATAAGTCGACGGATGGGCGAGCCCCTGTCAGCGCTAGACATGGAGCTCCCTGCTGCAGGGCATCAGTCTCTATTGCAATTCAAAATACCTTGTCTTATTAAACTACAATGAGTGATACGACAATATTAAGCAATGGCGAGAATCGGCAATGGGTCATCAAGGTCGCTGCGTGGCCACTGTTCAGTGTGTGCACAGTTCTAGTCGCACTGCGGATCTGGACTCGTGCCCGCGTTATTCGGCCTCTAGGGTGGGATGATGCATTTATTGTACTGTCCATGGTAGGGTTTCCAGTGATTAGGAATGTGCATATTCTGACAGTGGCAGGCCTGCGCGACTGTGGAAAGCGTTCTATCCACCATGAGTGTGCATTATGGTACAGGACGACATAGCACTGAACTCACTGAGACACAGTGCATCCTGAGCGGCAAGTTTAACTGGATGTCGCAGGGGTTCCATGTCATGGCGACGAACTGGGGTAAAATATCTGTTGCCTTATTTCTGTTACGGATCATGCGGAAGGTCAAGCATCACCAAATAGTCATCTATGGAGGGATTGCCTTCCTTACCATAATCAATTCGGTGGCTTTATACACCATGTATGGCCAATGTACACCCACCGAGAAACTTTGGGATAATAAGATCGAAGGGTCATGCTGGCCACCGACGGTGCAGAAGAACTATGCCTTCTTCCAAGGATGTATGTACTAGCTGTCCTGATTCGCTATGTTACTGATCATATAGCGGCTTCTGCGTTCTCGGACTTCGCGCTGGCCATCTATCCACTCAGAACCATTGCTGGACTGCAGATGCCCCGTAAGATCAAGATTGGGTTGAGTTGCGTGCTTTCGTTGGGAATCGTGTAAGTATCTATTTCTACGGTAGATGTACCACGATCTGATCAAGCAGCGCCATGGCCGCTGCGATTGTCAAGACCATCAACATCTCCTCACTGACCGAACGAGCCGACTTGACGTGGGACACGGTTGACCTTTCAATATGGACCTCCATCGAGCAATATCTGATTATTCTCGCCGCATGCATCCCCACAATGACACCCTTGGTCAATATCCTGCTCCACAAGCGCCCTTCTAAACGGAATACTACCCGGGCCCGAACTCACCCCGGTAACCAATATGGACGCGGCCAAGGGTATGCACAGTTTGGTGGTCGCAGTCTGGATTACGCCCTCGGTACCTATGGGGATGCCTGGGCTACTGCGCAGAGAGACAAGGATGATGGTGATAGTGAAGACCCTATCATGGACGAGGAGACGAGCCAGGGGATAATGAAGACGACAGAGATCCACATTCAGTCCGATGTGGATGTGGATCAGAGGGGATCCTAGATTCGAGCCTCCGTGTCGCAGAATATTCTAGGAAATAATCTTGTAATCCTTCTCATTGGCTCCTGTATTTGTCATGTTTGGAGGGCTGAGTGACTTGATGTTTGTCGGTTGCCATCTGGATGATTTGTTCTTGAATATGATTTGTCTATTCAGAAAGAGACTGTGCTTATGGCCTCTGATTTACATGTTGTAGAACCGTTTGAGTATCTTGGCTATGCCACGCTACGCTACTGCATCCAATACAACCTACCTGCGAACATGTAAGCCTGTTATCATTCCAGGTGCCAGATGTTCTAGGAAGATTCTCAGTATTTGTCATTTCGAGTGAAGGTTACGCTCGACGGCTGAACTGTCGAAACAATGAAGAGATCACTGCAGGCGGCCTTCAGTCTCCAGCTCTTGGTCAACCCTCGGAATCCCCATTTCATAACAGACATTAGAGGGTGCCAACTTTCCGAATCAACCCTAACCTCCGACCATAGGTTCACTTTAGATCACCTCCGTGAGGTTTCAAGTCTTTCATCGTTCTGTGTTCGTCTAACGTACACTTGTAATACCGCGCCTAGACCGCAGAGGAGATGCATTAGGAACTTGGCACAGTGACCCTCGGCCCATTGTCCAACCATGTTGACTTTTGTGTCACAAGTAAGGAATGCAGCACAAGGAATCAATTTATAACTAAGTGCTTAAGATCTGCATGATCGCCTTCCTCCTTTTCCTCATTTCCTTCCCTCCTAACTCATGGGTCGTTACCTCCATAGTTGTGAGAATCATACCTCAGAGACATCGCAATGGATGCTAAACACTCTTCGCCAGAGACTCCAGACACTGAGAAGGACCGGCCCGTGATTGATTTGGAGGAGATTGGGGAGCGCGAAGGCTACATGCTTTACACGCCGCGTAACAAGAACCAGAATCTAAAAACCACGGATGATGGCCAAACCGTGCTTATCCCGCAGCCCACAAACTTCCCTCATGATCCGCTCAATTGGTCGCCGTTCAGAAAGAATCTTATCCTTTTTGTTATTTCGGCTACTGCGTTTCTGCCAGACTATGGAAGTGCCACGGGGGCGGTTACGCTTCTCCAGCAAGCTAAGTAAGAATCTAGCCATTGTCATATATACAAGCAATGCTAACTGAAATCACTGTTAGGCAATGGAATATGACAGAAGACCATGTCAACCATTCACAAGCTGGTAATATCTTTATGCTGGGTGTTGGCGGCCCCGTTGTTGTCGCTCTGTCTGCATACTTCGGCCGTCTGCCGGTGCTGTTTTATTTTGTGCTGATGGCACTTGCTACCGCAATCTGGTGCACTGCAGCGCAATCGTTCGAATCATTCATGGTATGTCCCTCTAAGAAGAAATCCAGTGATAAATTTTAATAAGTCAGGCTGCCCGAATTCTCAACGGATTTTTCTCCACGGTTGCACAAGGCGTAAGTGGCCAAGACCCTCTTTGTCTGCGAACAAACCCTAACCCTAACAGGGTGGTCTCATGTTCATCAAAGACATGTTCTTCCTGCATGAACAGGCCCGCAAGATCAATATTTGGTCTGGATCCATTATCCTCTCGCCCTACCTGGGCCCGATGTTCGCGGCCTTCATAACAAACACCCAGGTCTGGCAATGGGCTTTCGGTCTATACAGCGTCGAAACCGGTCTCTGTCTGATTGCCATCATTCTCTTCGTTGAGGAAACGTACTATGATCGCAAAAACATTCAACCAGACCTCATTCCCAATGCCCCGCGATGGAAACGCATGCTGGGCATCCAGCAACGGCGGAGGGGATACATCGTCAATACCCCGAAGGACGCAATCATGCGTCCCATCACCGTGATCATGAAACCGGTGGTATTCCTATCCACAATTTACTACATGCTTACCTTCGCCTGGGTGGTAGGTGTCAATACAACGCTCTCTATCTTCGTAGGCCCATTATACGGCTTCGGTCCTAAGCAAATCGGTATGTACACACACACACACA